>JARFOD010101442.1:0-16472 GCA_031763545.1 Mopalia muscosa
TTTAATTATGCAGAACAATGCATTCCGAAGGTAGGTAGATCCTTGTATTGCAACCCTTCTTTAGCATCTAATATTATGCTATATTGACACTCGGAAGGTAGCAAAAAAACAGCAGGCCTACACAAGTCTCTCCAAACACACTATGTGAATTATTGGGTGTACACGATTCAGAGGAAGACATCATCACGACATCAAAGCATATAGTCCTTCTGTATTTATACAACTGTAATTAGTCTGGCTTCTACCGCACCATTTACACCGCTTTAGCGAATATCACTACATTAAAAATAGTCCTGGTATATATGAACAATCGGGCGGTACGTAAGGCATGGAGATGACAAGGCTTCCGGTTTTAATAAAATAGAAACCGTACTCTTAACTTTGTTTAACATAATATCACCAAGCAGTTCAGATATTATAGGAAAGACACAACAAGGTGAAAGACCAACTTTGGCTGTCGACATGGCGTCATGGTTTCTTTCGAAATATTAGGGGGAATAATAACGTTTTGTTGAAAATCGTTGGATTTTCATTTTAAACCTATTAAGTTTTCTTGTGGTCCGTCATCATATGGCGCCATCTTTTAAACGACTTCCATTTTGTACATTAATTGAAAGTTTTTTTTTATAATAAATGGTGTTTTATGTGGTGTTTAATTACAGTCCAACAACAATTGACACTAGCATGATCGTAAAATGTAAATTGTTTTAACAATTTGCAAATTGCTAAGTAGATACAGCAGTCAATGCTAGTCTCTTAACCAGAAGGCTTATGGACAAAATATATTCAAAGTATACCTCTAAAGTTGTAAGTAGGGAAATCGGAACGCTTCGCAACAGTTCTTTTTTAAGTAAAATCAAAAAGCCTTGAGTGGTATTCGTATTTCGTTATGTTTTTGTTGTGTCTGTACTACACGTGGATAAATAAAGTAACTCTAAATCATGGCGACCTGAAGCGATCTGTGATGGTCAAGAAGATAAAAGAGCAAGTCAGGGGGAATAACTCTTTACAGAATACTGTATTTTTTCTCAGCTGTATAATAACAATCTTCCTTTTTTACAACATCCGTCCGCTTTCATATAGGTAGTTTCCCTCGTTTACTCTTAGCTAGAAAATAACAAATGCTTTGCGAAATGCAGATGGTGGATGTCCTTCCGATCAGATTGTACTTATTAGGCAAAGTCATTGCCATTTAATACCAGATGTGAGGGAGAAGTCTGTAATTCAGGTCATGGATGCTTTTATGGTACATATGTACAAAACAGTTTCACTCACCTTTTTATTTGACTTAAGTGGAAAATATTTCCACATATATTGAATAAAGGCTTATTTTAGATATGTCGAATTCTTTTTTCACACATGTTAAATTCTTTCTTACAATAGTGAAATTCTTTTCAACATATTTGACATAAATAGTTAATTTTACATATGTGTAAAAGTATTTCACATATGTAATATTCTTTTCCACATATTTAAAATAAAGTCATTCGACATACGTGGAACAGAATTTAACATATGTGGAAAAGAATTCAACATATGTAGAGGTGATAAAACGGCTTGCCATACATGTCGTGTGTTAATATTTGGTAATGTTTTAACTTTTGTGGTCGTTGTCCAACAACGTACAACTGTATAAACTAAATACACCAGGATTATGTGATAATGTCAAACAGCTGGTCTTAATGTAATACTATGTAAATGTTACTTATTCATTATTCAAAAAGTGATTGTAGGTTTTTTTTACCAACTTTACTATTTTCCTTTATCTGTTGAAATAAGTTTAGTTGCGCCTTGTGACCCCCTAAGAAGAGCGTGATGACGCGGGTCTATTCTATCACCACTAGCCTATGGTTGTTTTCATTTTTGGTATAATAAAGCACTGAATCTCTTCGAAAAGAAATCGATAATTGTTATTCGTGAGAAGTTGCGACATGACCTCAAAACAAGTGAGAAATGCAAAAGGGCATAACTTCGAAGCTAGGATATTGTGTGTATCGGAAAGTATCTAAAATGTGTGATTTTTTGTACAGTCTACCCATTGCACATGTAGGGTATACTTTACAAACAGCGGATGAAAACCAAATCGCTTTCTGAAAGAAATTTGAAGGTGTTGTAAAACTTTATAGTTCATATTAGTCATTAAATCCGATGGATTAAACATACAGCCATAATGTTCAAACGGATCATTGAAAATAAATTCAAAGAGTACGCATGGTGTCAGGTAGATGCAGAGTTCTGTATCTCTGATCGTCTATCATATCATGTTGCCTAGATACAGAGTTTGAGCGCTACAAACTCTGTAATTTTAAGTTTTTATAATTACCGAGTTTTACGTGTTCAATAAACTAATTCTTTTAAGCGTGGTCCTCGTCTCCCACAATACCTCATGATTACATGCGCTCAGGTAGCTAGCCTTCAGGTAAACATGGATTGATTCACACTCGCGGGTTGTGGTTGTTTCTTTTACTGTTAAAATAGCCGTGTTTCCCATATTGACTGCCGACACCACCCTCAGTCGAATTTCAACCAATCATCTGCCACATCTTTCGAAAATATGGATGCATAGCATTTTCAGTTTGACAAGGAATATAAACCATGACGTAGGCCATGTCATTAAACGGATTCACAATTCTGACTGATATTAAAATACTTATTCACGCCTCGACGTTTAAGAGAGACTGGAGCCAGTTATTTTTTTCCACTTTTTGTAACGTCGGACATCATTTCTTTTATTTTTGTAAACATTCAACTCTATTTTAAAGACGTATGCTCCTTTAATGGAAGGAAAGTATTCTTCTATTTGTATTTGTAGGCCACACTGTCGATATTATTATGTGTTAATTAAAAGTTTTCTCTCCCTTTAAATAGTGCACTTAGTACCGGAACGTAATAATAAAATACATACTATTACAACCTCTCATTTTCTGACGTATTCAAAATAGTGTCAAGTTCCCCATGCCGGACGAGTTGTCTGCTGTAATGAACCCACCAGACGCACTCCAAAAGAGGAACCCACACTTGGAGATCATCTTAATCTTAATTCATTTTAACAATTAGAGGAAATGCTTGTTACTACTCACTGATATCAGTAAATACATTTTAATTGCTACAGTGAACCAATTTTGAAATCAAATTGCATTGGGAGTGTGCACTGCTGAGGGTAAACGATGAAAGGAATTTCACATATGTTGAAAAGATTTTTTAGATATGTAAAATAAAATTGTATTTAACGTATGTGAAAATCTTTTCGACATAAGTAAAAAAGAATTTCACATATGTGGAAAAGAATCGACATAAGTAAAATGAAAGCAGAACTTTTTCGACATATGTTGAAAAAGGTAGAAGTCCTAAAACGCTTGCCATAGACATGGTCCTAGATTATGAAGTGGTCTTTTCGAAATATCATGGATTTCGACGGCGATGGTTTTAATCAAATGCTCGCTTTAACTAAATGGCTTTTACTGAAGCGTGTCCTTATGAAAGACGATTTTTAAATGTATTGCTGCATTTTAGCTTAGTTTATCGTCGGATTTAATGCATTCAGTTTAGAGTCTTGAAGCACTGATACCTGAAATATTGAAGACAAAATGGCAATTCGGAACGAAAAATTATATAATAAACCTTAATATAAGTTTGAACTTAATTTAACAGAATTGTGCGCAATGTAGTGTAGAGGTGGCTGTCAAAACTGTAGCGGCTTATTGACTTCTCTATTGTTATTGCAAACGACTCCTCACAAGATTACGTGCTCTGGAATTGCTATAGAAGAGCTGAGTCAATGGAGTTGACGAGCTTATTTCACGATGTGTATTGGAGTGTTAAATAGACTAATGGGTCTGTGGAACAAAGTCTTGACATTTAGGGCTCTTATTTTCAACAACTCTTTGTTGTATGACTTGGTGACTTTTTGTTATCCAAGCAAGACAAACATAGGGATACACAACAGGTTGTCAGGCGTACAGTACACGACCGGTTGTTGCCCATCGGATATGTAGTTTATTTGTCAAAGCCGACAAAAAAGTTACATACTCCTCGTTGTCCCAATTGTTGTTGTATTTACGCTCGTTCTTACAATGAAAAGCTTTGGAGGGCACTTCTACGAGTCGTAACACGATTTCACGACTAGGAAATTCCGTTCGAGTGCTATGGCGAATGAAAAATATCGTTATATCAACTCGATGCTTTTCGATTGAACCAAGTTAATGGTCATACTTACCCCTTCTAGTTCTCCCTCGAGTGGTGACTATGATTGCCCTGAATGCAGCAATACCTTTACAATTATGGCCAATTCCCTGTAAATTGATTAAACATCTTTGGCAACATAAGTACTCATTTAACTGTATATGGTAAATAAATCTACAAATGGTACAACAAAATACAGATAAAAAGGGCAGCTTTTGCGCTACGCCAGATTTGAGCAATTTATTTCGGTTATATACACAGTAACAGAATTAAACAAAGGCATAACAGACATATCGGCTCTCTGTTTCCCTTGAGCTCAGAAAGCACGGCGAAAACATGAAGTTCCCTCCAACCACTTGTCTGAGAAATTGAAGTTCCCCCACTCTATGAGACTTTGTCAGATGTCATGGATACAAGACCAACTAACAGATAAAAAGCGGAACACCTGCTTGCCGATATAACCCCTTTTGGTTACAATGTGAATAGTTTCCAACTGACAGTCATTGTGTTAAAAGATTCAATTTCCTATTCAATGTCTTCAAAAAGGCTGAATTTATACATAGTTTAGATCTTTTTCATAAATAAGCTCAGTTCAGTAACTACTCATCATGTTAGTGATGACTTTTCCTGGCTCATAGCATAAGTACACGGTTCATCATATATCCTACTAGGTAACAAACCTTTACCACCGAACAATACAACAAATTCCTGTGAAACAAGGTGTTAACAGATTGACTCTGAACTATAAAAGAGTTTTATGAGCTTGTGTAATATTGATTACTATAATAAATTCGTGAATAATTTTTGGACATCTTAAATATGTCGGTTTTTTCTTTACTTCTTTACTACTAGGTAACAAACCTTTACCACCGAACAATACAACAAATTCACGTGAAACAAGGTGTTAACAGATTGACTCTGAACTATAAAAGAGTTTTATGAGCTTGTGTAATATTGATGAATATAATAAATTCGTGAATAATTTTTGAACATCATTAATATGTCGGGTTTTTTTTTTTACTGCTTCCATTCATTTTTTTTTAAATGTACCAGTTGGTTAATATTTTAATTTTATATTATTTTTTAAATTTATTTATGTATTTATTTCCTTCTTTTTATTTGATTTTTTTTATTATTATTTTTTTTTTATAGATAAATTAAAACTATTGTTCCTATTTTTTCACGAAAACGGTGATGGCATTTCCAATTATTAGACCTGATGTTTTGGGGGTTCGGGTTCAGATTAAAGCCTAGTATCTTACCGAAGTTAGATTTAAATCTTCTTGTTTTGCGAATATATGTGTATCTTATATACTAGTTTTAAGTTACCCTTGTTTTGTACTTATTTCATTAATTCCAGTTTATATGTATGCATATCTTACTCTTAGTCATGTTATATTTTTAACGCCCTTGTTATTAATGTCACAGTTGTAACTGTCAATAGCCAACAATGTTTATGTAGAATGTGGCAATTTTGTCTATGAACTGTAGGAAGCTGGGGGATAGGGTAAAACGCTGGCACGTTCTTCACTACTTAGGCAAGAAATCACCGACCAATATAATGTTACAAGATATACATATACACGCTGGAGAGGAATATATAATAAAGGCTTAGTGGGATCTTCAGTCGCTCCGATAAAATTATCGGTCGTGGCAATTTTGTTTAACAAAAATGTATATTTTACTCTATTAAAATTCATATAGACCTGGGTGGCCATTGTATAATAGCTGAAGTAAATATGGCTGATACAAACTTAATACAAGTTAATATTTATGGACCTAATGCAGATACGCAAACATTTTTCGAGAAAATATTAACTTCATATTAGAAGGAGATTGGAATTTTGTTTTGAAACCTTCCGAAGACTATGATAACTATACTAATACAAACAATCAACGAGCTAGAGAAACTGTCCTTAATTATTTGGACACATTAAATTTGAATGACATTTGGCGCCTGCATCACGAGAAATCAAGAAGATTCACTTAGCGACAAAAAAATCACAGGAAGCAATCACGATTAGTATCCTCGGATATGGTTGCATTGACTCCAATATACTACCTGGTTATAGAACTGATCATTCCATCATTTTGTTAACTATTTCTGAGGGTAGTGACAACAAAGGAAGAGGCTATTGAAAATTTAATTCAAGTCTTCTTCTTGACAAGGAGTATATACAATTAGTGGAAGATACTTCCTTGAGACAATAAGTGAGTATGCATCCACTCCTTATAACAAAAAATCCCTAATGCAAATTCCTGTCTCAAATTGATCTAACTATATTAGATCAGCTCTGTTTAGATACATTTTTGATGAAGGTTAGAAGGAAAACGATCTTATTCTTTTCCTTAAAAAAACAATCTCCAAAACAAGAAAAGGAACTTGAAGAAAAGAAATTGAAATTATACAACTTTATTAATGATAATTATCAGACACTGGATGACGACACAATAAAAGAATTGAATCTTTGCACGATGGATTAGACAACATTACAAGTAATATAACAAAAGGGTTATTGTATATTTTGTATACCAAAACCAGGTCAGGATAGGCTTTTTCTGAAAAAGTGGAGGCCTATCTCCTTATTAAGCGTAGTATATAAAATGGGATCTGTATGTATAGCAAATAGGATTAAATCAGTTTATATATAAATATAATACAGAAAGATCAAAAGGGTTTTAAGCTGGAACGCTTATAGGTGAAAGCATACGCTTGGTATATGACAGCCTATTTGAAACTAAATTAAACAATATACCAAGACTTATGATCTTGATCGACTTTGAAAAAGCGTTTAATACTGTTTCTTACAAATTCGTTTGATTAATCGCCTGAATATTTCAAGTGTGGGCCATCAATACGTAGATGGGTTGATATTTTATGTTACATGTATAATGCCAATTCCTGAATATTACATAAAAGTTTCCTATCTGAATTTTTCTGAGTTTTTCGTAGTTGTCGTCAAGAAGATCCAATTTCCCCCTATTTGTTCGTCATCTGTGCAGACCTTTTTATCCATTTTAGTTAGGCAAAATGAACAAATAAAAAGAATTGAAATTGGGGGCGTTCAATATATGATTGGACAATATGCAGATGACACACAATGGTTTCTTCACGGTGGTGAAGAGGCTTTATTGGAGGCTTTGCATATGTTAGATGCATTTTATTTAATGTCTGGGTTACTGCTAAATCAAGAAAAAACAAAAGCTGTACGGTTAGTTAACCAGCAAAATAATGGTGTTAAATTAACACCGGGGCCAGATTGGATTGGAATCCAGAAGCGTTTGTTATATTGGGTGTGACATTTAAGTATAATCTCTCAGATCTAAATACGCAAAAAACAACTGTTGTTATTAAATCTTTTGCACTGCCAAAACCAACTCGCCTATTCCTGTCTTTACCAAAGCCTCCGAAAGAGTAAATATATTGTTAAAATCAACACCATATTTTGTCAATTCCTTTGGAATGGCAAACGAATAACGCTTATTAAAGATTTTAGAGAGAGGTCTCACAATGGTTGATATAGACAAATTTATTGACCCTTTAAAGATATCCTGGATTCGGTGAATACTAAGATCAGAAGATAAATGGCAATATGGACTCTCCAAATATTTTCCAAAAAAAGTATTTTATGATAGGGGTAGTAATCTTAAGAAAGAAATTAACAAATCTGAAAACTTGCTTTGGAAACAGGTATGAATATAAGTTTTGAACGACATTTAGAAGTGGAGTAACATAATTATACAATTTCTTGTTTTGTGATAGAACACAACGTTTCCATACAAATGTTCAAGATTTACTTGATGAAGATACAGGCATATGTATCGAAACGTTGTGTTCTATCACAAAACAAGAAGTGGTTATCCAAAAATTCTATAATAAAGAGGTATTAATAGCCTGGCAGCTATATTATCAAAAAATTCCTTTACAAATGATTGATGTCAGTAGTGAACCACTTTGGAAAAATATTCAGTTTCACAAAAAGATCTTATATAACCACAATGGTTTAACACAATTTTAAATATGTGAAAGATTTATTTGATCATAATGGTCATGTTCTACTCTTTAATACGGTAAAGGTAATTTATGGTATTCAAGGCACGTTTTTACATTATGAATGTTTTATCAGAGCCATTCCTTTAGAATGAAGAAGGGGAAAATGTTTAATGTCTATGAACACCCCTCCATATCCCACCTCAAAGGTATTGTGCTCAGAAGAGATAAAGGTTTTCGCGACATCTATAACATTTGGTTTCCTCCAGTCTGGCCGCAATAGCACAAGAGAAATAGGAGAGAAACCATGGTATTTACAATGTAGACAGTTACACAGAATACTGACTATAAATTCATTTCGTATCTAACTAGGCATTGTAGAAAATGCTAACTGCAGCTTCTGTGTTAGAGAAATGGAATATCTTAAACATTTATTTTCCATTATGAAGTTGTTAAAATAGTTTGGGAAAATATTAGAATATGGTTGTTATATTAACCATATTATTTTATTAGCTTAACAGTACCTCTATTCTTGTAGATGCTATCAGAGGTCTCCTTACCTAGATGTATTTATCCGAAAGGTAGAATTTGTCATTTCAACAGAAAAATATATGGCAAATAATAACGAGTCCTATAACTTATTTAAGAAAACAATTTTACAACCCGTTACTTAATGGTTATTATCGTTACAAAGTAATAAATGCTTTGACATTATATGCCTTTTAACTAGACACAATATATATTTTTCAAACATCAGGATCAGGAGCCACTTTTACAAATGGGAGTCTCGGGAAGTTGGCAAGGGAGGTAATTTTATGTTTGCGGTCCTCTGACGTCAGAACATTCATGAGAGTGGAGCTTTTACATAACGTCACACACATTTTTGCATTGTGACGGTAGTAAAAGTCCATGAATCTAGACCGTTTTGAGGTCAGAGGACCGTATTCAATGGAACATTACGAGACTCCCATTGTCGTGCGACAATAAAATATCGTACGATATAGTTTTATATGACGAAATTTTATTATACGATATATTTTGTCGTGTATTTTGTGGAAGTGCTATTCAGAATCCGATGTTCGGTCGATAAGCAATTAAAAAAGCAGTTTTAAGTAAATTACTATAGTTTTTAATTTAAATAGGAATTAATTTTATTATGATTCAATGTTTTATAAATTAAACGAGTTAGTAATATCTAGACAAACCGTCGCAGCAGATGCGGAAATCAACAGCTCGACTGCAGCGGTAACGGAACATTAAATACGGATTCTATTTTCCAACAAATTAACACTCAGTTTTTCGTAAGATATTAAACTGTTTTTTGACTCCTTTGACTTGCGTAAGATTTGTTGCGTAATTCGCATCACTTTGGTCAAAAACTTTTGATTCTCTTCTTAAATCACCTTGAACAGCCGAGCACCCACATGACGTCATTGGGGAAAACGCAGAGGCTTATGGGATTATCGGAAACGGCCGTTATATTGATTTGTTTAATATTCTCTTGTGTGTTCCCATATATATTACATTACCATGTGTATGGGCTAAGAAGATAAGAATGTCTGTGTAACTTAATCCTAAATTAAAATAAAAAGCGCAAAGTATCACGACCTCCATTCTGTGTGCTTCCTTACTTCGCCAGCTAAATCTGATATATTTTGAAATACTAGTAGCTGCAAAATTAAGTCGAGATCACGACATAAAAGGTCGTGATCTCGAGTTTCTTTAACGTTTTTTTTTTAACAATTTTTTTTTTCTTTAACGTTTTTATCAATTGGCGGTATATAAGCGGCTATTACGTTCCACACTTGACGCTAGCTAAATAATCCCCTGTAGAGGGTGTGATGTTAATCAATAATCAGTGCAAATACACAATTCACGGCTCGTCAAGGACAGTTGAAGTTAAGCTGAGTAAAAAAAAAGCCCGTATAATATCCAAGAGGAGAACCTCAAGATTTTAAATCTGTCACTTATCATTTACATTCACAATTGGATAATGCTAATAGGCCTATATTGTTTGCTGTCAGACTATGTTTCTAAAGTAAACAACACTGAAACAGGGCAGTCGATAAATAAAAACCAACAAATCATCATGTTATAGATTTACTCTCAGATACAAGTTTCCAATGGGCTATGAGCTCAAGTATTCAGGGGTGAGTTACATCTCAAGAAGACAACAACTATACTTTTGTGTGATTATCGACAAAAAAAGTGTAAAACATAAAACTGTAAGGAGTTGTGTAAAAAAAAGTAAATGTTATCAGTGACTATATGGTTATCTATATGCACACTAAATCATGCTCATTAAAATGTATAAGTCTAACCAAACAACCAAAAATTAAAATAGCGTATTTTAGTTTTATGCGTTGATGTTAAATTGAACAATTGACGTAAGTGGTTTAATAGAAGTTCGCAATTTGGAAAAGCCGTATCACAAAATTTACATTTTAAGTTTCCAAAACATATACTGTTTCTAATATCTGTCAACCATTGTGAACCGCCCTTTCAAATATTTTCATGCATATGGGCAATACGGAAATTGGTCGATAATTTGAAGGATCGGTCGGATTACCTCCCTTGAATAACAACTCTAGCCCTTTTAAAAACACACGGTATGTATCCAGTTTTTAGGGAACGGTTTATAATATATGTCAATGGTACATCAACCACTTCAACAACAGACTTCAGTAGTTTTGTGTTTAATGTTATCTACACCAGTAGACTTACTTCCCTTTAAGCTACATAGTTCCTTTAAAATAAAGTTAATAGAAACTTCAGATTCCATATCTGTATTTCAAGTGGAAATCTAGAAGCTAATGTTGAGCCAACTGATCTGAATAAAATGTTGAAGCAATTGCTAATTGCATCAGGATGACAATACGATCCATTGTCATCAATCAACATATTTGTGGATTGTCCACAAGATGACGGTAATATCATTAGTTTTGTCAGATTTATCCATATTCTCCTTACTGAGATTTGATAAGTATGATTGTTTAGCAAGTTTACAATCATTATTAATCTCATTACGTAACTCGCACAGCGAGGGTATTCAGCCAAAAGCGTGTTAAAGAAGTCATCACATAAAATTCTGCAGCCATTTCGTAATCTTCAGAGCATTATGTTGGACAATCTGTTTCACACAACATACCATTTAGGTGTAGTTGTTATTTGACACGTTCTGAATATTTTATTTTTGAATTCAGTACAGCATTGGATGCTCTTCGTCGGATCTGGCAAATTCTTTAATTGTTGCCGGAAAAAACAATTTAGAAAACGAGACAGTTTCACAACCATAAGTTGAAAAACGATTATTTAATCGACTTGATACGGATTCCTGAACGCTATTGTTTGGGGGATTTTTTAATCAAAATTGGGGACTTTTTAATCCAAATTGGATTCGCGTCGTTGTTTATTATTTGTTGAAGCTGACATAGTCTGTGCAATTAGCGCCGGCGCTGTCCTTTCTCACCAATGCCAGTCTCCCCGTACAGTAAAATTGTCTACACACTTTTAATAGGACCAGTAATTGTACGAAGATTTTTGACAATTATTTAATAATTGCCCTTGGGCTAAAACGGGTTTCCTCTTTAAAAACGAAAGCGTATTCGATTATCCACAGAGCAGTTATCCTCTTTTAATAGTTCTATGGCATAGTCAAATATTTCAGTGTAATAAACATTTATTTCAACATTATTTGGCAGAAGACTAATGACAGAAAAAACAATTTGGAAAAATTGTCTGCCTACCATGTCTTACACCTCGTCAATGTCTTTCTAATATGCTCAATGAAAAACAAGATCTTGTTTAAATTAGTTTTTTTTTGTCTATTCGAGACCGTGAGAGGCCCTATCTCCGATGGCGTCTCGAAATAGCCGAGAAAGCTGCGTTTTCGTCTCCAATTGACCGTAGCATGTATATATTCATAAGATACATTTTCCACTTTTGAAAAAATAATTGTACATATATCGTTGGTCAGCTTCCACAAAAACATAATAACAAACTCCTTTGATTAATTAACACATTTTACTTGTGCCCCAATGCTTGTTTCAAGTAAAGGCAATTCTGCTTTACTTAACCCTTGAACAAGATTAATTTTTCAACAGAGCGAAATACTTAACATTCATATTAACCGACGTCATATAAGTGAAATACCCTCGGGTATACTGTGTTAAACATTAATTGATCAATCAATCTTTACCAGGGTTGTTGACAAAGAGAAGGACAATAGACAGGTCCGTCATCATATATGGTGTCCATTTTAATGTCACGTTTAGGGTTAGTTTCGATTTACGGTCGCGTTTTGTCTTATACAACATGAAAAAGTCAACAGTCTGCTTAAAGCGAAAACTAATGACCGCCCCAAAGATCCTGATAATACGTGCTTTTCCGCATGAAGGTATATCACTTCACCTTTAACATAGCAGTCTGTTTTTGTGTTTTTACTCGTATAAGCACTTACAAATTGATTTATTTTTGTGAGGGTCCATAGGGGCGAACCCGAAAATGATCACAATGTTAATGGAATAGCGAAATGCCTTCATGCGACTAAAGCAAGCATTACAGGTTCTAGGCTGGTACTTATTTGGGCAGCTGGTGGGTATAAGCTATCTAAAGACTCTTTTCATTTCCCGATCTTTTAATCGACACCTTTTCAGCCGTCTCTGGCATCATGAAGCGTAGGTCAAATTTTCATTTTCGATTTTGACTTCTGAGAAATGAAAAATTTGTATTTCGATTTCTCAAAAATCAAAAAATGGAAATGTAACACGGACAGAGAAATTGCTCATTGTGGCTTTTTGAATGCGTGTGTCAAGGGTGTATTTGTTGTAAGCATTTTATGTAGGTCAACTCTTAACAATATAAAACTGCTGAATATGAAGATCTATTTAGTGCTTGGTCTAATATCAAATTGAGTCTTTCTTTGGAAATGATTTATCGACAGTTCAGTGTCCAAATAGCCGTTCATCGGGTTAAACCGCGCCACGACTATATACACTGTTGGATGAGTGCAATACTGAAACTGTAGGGCTTCTGGGCGTAACTTAAGTGCATTCCCTTTATGAATTTACCCCTCCCTCCAAAAAAATAAGTTAATAGCTTTTATGAAAATATGAATGCATAAAAAATATAAAGTATACTTTAAGTTCATTTTTTTAAAGCAAATACTCTGTTTCCACGTGTTAACAGTTTTCAATAAACAATTCTTACTGAATATATATTTTATTTGTATATTTATTTGTATCGCTATACTATATTTATGCTATATGTATGTTTTAAAAGCGCCTTATGTGCTCTGTGGAAAGTGTTCTATCGTCCTCAACCAAACCTCAAGATAAATCTTATCTTATTTCTTTTACTTCGCTTTGATTATCGTCCAGTTGAGTACCACCTCCTGTTGTGGGGTGTTAATGGTATAGCATCACAACGGAAGGTTAAACGAACCCGTACATCACAACGTGCCCAGTTCTGTCTAATGGTTCTTATGATTTAATATCTAACACAATTATGACCTGGACGTACAATTTAACTTGTTGTACAACACGAAAGTGTTTTGACTTATTCCGTACTCATGAACATCTCTTAATTTGATTTTTTATTAAACAATCTCACATTCTAATCTTTAGTTTACCGTACGCGAATTTTTCTCATTCTTTATTGCAGGAACAAGCTAAAAAGCTCATCTCCTTTTAATACACACACATTTACAAACAATTTTACAGTTTACTACACACAATGGTTGAAGGTAGCTGTAATAAATAACAATCATTGATATATCTAAGACATATATAGTTGTCTCAATTCTAATGCTTTGCAGATAAAAGTAGAGACTGATATAAGTTTCTTCGAAGAATTAGGCAATAATAAACATTTAAATTTGTGAAGATTGGGCCATGTATAAAAATGTAAATTTTTCTCAAGTCGGAATAAAGCGGACAACACAACAGGAAATGACACTCATTTTCAACTACATTAAAACTACAAAATTTACATGACCGATCTGATTTTGGACGGAAAATTTATAAATGTACCAGTTTCTATTGCTAAACCATGGTAACCACACCTGAACCTTATTAAAATAACTGCATGATAGGTTTTAACAGAGCTCAAGATATCCGATAGATCACGGTCAGAAAAGTAGTCTTTAATACGTTTATAAGAATCATATCTTGAAGACTGTTAGTTTACGCTCCCAGGATTGCTCGATACTGTCACAGATGTTTATTTAAGCAATGATACATTTTTCACAGTTACATTTTCTGGAAAATATAGAACATAACATCCATTGTCTTGCAAGAGTTTTTTTAAACACTTACCCCAATTATAAACTTTACCATTACCATTATACACATTGATCTTTATATAATTGATAAGCGATAGATTGTTTTGAACTAATCAATTTACACCAAAATTAATATCCAGATTTAGATAGTTTCTTTCCTTTTCAATCAACATTTTCTTGGCTTATCATGCTGCAAATAATAAAACCACAATCTACTGTACTTCTATCCCTCTAAATCCATACTGGTAGCCTGATAAAATGTTATTATCTTCAGCCCAATTCCTGAATTTAGTATTTAAAATGGATGAATACAGTTTAGCACAAACACTGATTAAAGTTAGTACCTCTGTAATTACTTGGGACATTGTTATTTCCCTTTTCTGTATTTTGGAATGATAGCTCCTCCACTCTTTTGGATAATATGAATACAAGTTATAAAAGATTTTGATAAGGATTGGGATTAGAATCTTTTGGCCTTCAAGAAATATTTTACTACAGATGCCATCTAATCCGCTTGCTTTGTTGCGTTTTAAACAATAATGGCTGTGGAGACGTCAGCCTCCGTAATAAGGTAATCTGGTACCTGAGGTAATTCCGGTGTGTTGATATTTACATCACGCTGGCGCGAGTCATTATACCCTTGAGATCATGATTTAAAATGCTTCAGGAATTCATAGGCAGTAATATCTAAACTAGATAAGTCTTTATTGTGTATTATTTAATTTACAAGTTTCCAGAATTTACGTGGATTTGTGTTTACATCTTCATTAAGTTGACCTCTCTTTAATTCTGCAAAATTTCCGTTATTCCCTTCTTTTACATTTATTATACACTCTTAGAAATAATGGTTCTTTGAGGGTTCTGCAGAAACGAGTATAGTTCTATATAGAACTATGTCCACTCCGAAGCCTTGTTATAGTTCTATATAACAGTTACATAATTGTAAGGCTAAATCTATGTCAAAATAGGAAGGAATGTGCCATTTATTGACAGATATATATCCTCAGCGTCTCTTAAACGACGTAGTGTTCCAAACATCCATTTGCTCGTATTTACATTAAGATGAAGTTTATCGCAATTAAACCATTCGGAAACCTTTTCAAGGTCATGTTCCAATGCTTTCGATTCAATACTTGCGTCAGACGATGGGAAAAGTAAGACAGAGTCATCAGCGTACAGCTTTACTTTACTCTTAGAAATAACAGAAATTATGCCATTTGTATACATAACAAATAGCAGGGGTCCTAAGATCGACCCCTGTGGTACGCCACAAGCAATGACACGTTCTCTAGAACAGCTTTTGCCAAATTTAACAAATTCGTCTCGGCCCTATAAATAATTTCGAAACCATAATAATTCTATATTTACAATGCCCAAACATTCCAGTTTAAATAATAAGTTCTCATAATCAACCGTATCAAACGCATTTTAACGGTCGAGAAAAACACCCCAACCAACTGACCCTTGTCAATGTGTTTAAGGATAAAATTAGAAACATCCGTGACGGCTGATTCTATGGAATGTTTCTTACGAAAACCAGACTGTTTTGGACATAAAATAGATTGCTGTAATAAATAATCATGTAATTGGTTGTGAACCGCCCTTTCAAATATTTTTATACATATGGGCAATACGGAAATTGGTCGGTAATTTGAAGGATCGGTCGGATTACCTCCCTTGAATGACGGCACAACTCTAGCCCTTTTAAAAACACATGGTCTGTACCCCGTTTTTAGGGAACTGTTTCTAATATCTGTCATTGGTACATCAACCTATTCAACAACAGCCTTGAGTAGTTTTGTGTTAATGTTATCTTCGCTTTAAGCTACGTATAGTTAATGTTATCTACAGTAGACTTACTTCCCTTTAAGCTACGTAGTTCCTTTAAAATAAATTTGAAAATTGAAATACTTCATTAAATAGAAGATATGGATTCGATATCTATGCGTTGATGTTAAATTGAACAATTGACGTAAGTGGTTTAATAGAAGTTCGCAATTTGGAAAAGCCGTATCACAA
>JARFOD010101453.1:3436-16472 GCA_031763545.1 Mopalia muscosa
CCTCGCTACCCACCCCCCCCCCCCCCCCCCCCTCTCCCACACCTTTTCTTTGCAGCGGAACAGCAGCGGATTTTATTCCATTTTTGGATGCATCTCATACTTGTTTTTATTCCGTTAACACAAATATTAACGTGTATACATAGACGTCGTCTGATAAAATGAAAACTCTTTTCATTTGACAGTTTACAAGCAATATAATTTGAACGTACAGGAAAATATGAAAGAGAAAATTGATTTCGTTAAATTACAAATGTAAACAGTCTAACTTAGGTAAAGCAGTTTAAACAGTGACTACTAGCATTGGTTGAAGATCTATGGTAACATTCAATTAAACCATTTTAAGTTATTTACAGTTTTTATAATAACATAATGGACATTTTTATTGGTTTTTCGTTTGTGTTGTATGTGAATGCAAATAGTTTGAAGCGAAAAAAACAAATAAAAGCCATCGAGAAATGGATCTTATTCTATTTGGTCGTCATGCATCTGGCTTGATATTTATTTTAAACCTCAGCCAATGTTTTAATATTGTCCTGAATCATCGGTAGATACAATCATCTTTATAACCAATCCGGCACATTTTTTCTTCCTTATAATTCTTTCGTTTTTGGGGAGCCTGAATGTAAGTATAGAGATGATAAATAATAAAGCCGATAATGGATCTTCTAGTCTACAACCGGTAAATATTGAACAGGGATAACCTTAAAATAATATGGTATAAAGGATTTATCTGATAAGACATGAGAGGGCCAAGATTAAAAACTCCGAAAGCTAAAAAAAAAATGGCAATTTTTGCCGTTATAGAAATTTAAATTCTTTTTGCTATATCTAGACTTGTGCCTTCAGTTTAGCACAGATCGCTGCAGTATTCAAACTAATAAGTATTTTTTTACTCCAAAATAAAAAGAAATCACTGCTATGTTTGTAAAACGTTAAATATATATTAGAAATTGACAATAACTATGACAAAATAAATAAAAACCATACCAGGGTTTTGATCATTTGAGAAATAATAGGAACAGAATAACCCTTTCAAGATTTTAAAATAGGTAATACATGGGATTGATCGAAAATGTCATGAATTTAGAACTAAGGTTCGGGCTAACCTCAATGTTATAGTCCTTAAATGGCGCTCATATATAAAAACATTAAAACAATTTTTAAAAAAGCCTTTGATAAATGGAACCTAATCAATTTGTTCAGACCTTACAATTGACTTTGCTTGACAAATTGTTTTGGTGTTTAATTTTTGTATTGGTAATTTACGAAGGAAAACATTGCTATTTTAGCCGAACTCAACAAATTGCAAAACTTTTTTAATTCATTTGAATTACTCACTCATCCTCAAAAAATGTAGTTCAGTAGCGAAATACCAACATCATTTGTACTAAAATAGTATTTTATTCACATCTTTAGGTATACCTTTCAATTAGAAGTCATTGAAACCCACTTCACGCCAAATATACTAGCTTTGTGTTCGATAAAATTGTGTGCATGAAAAAAATGGTACAGCAAAAGTTTTCATATTTGGAGCATTCTTTTTGCTGGAAACACTACGGCTTTCCAAAGCTATACTAGACAAATGCATGGACTATTTTACCTTACATTCATGTCAAAGTTATGGAATTATATTGATGCATAGTTGAAATAATCTTTGACGTATACAGTTGTAAAATGGACCACATTTTCGAAATTTGTCTCGGGGAGTTTATCTAGAACACGAAATGTTTTTACTGATTTAAATGTATCGACATTCATGTGCCAGAGTGGCAACTTTTACAATTGTAGATATTCAAATTAACTGGTATCTTTTTATAGAAGGCTAGGCCCATAATAAACATATTTTATTAACAGTTTCCTATTACTATATTCTTTTAAATAAAAAGTGTAAAAAAAAAATTGTACTTGACCCCACCGGGATTCGAACCCGGGAACTTTGGGTTAGGCCGAAATCTACCGACTGAGCTATAGAGTTTCGGACAGAATAGGTATAGAAACGATTATACATTTTACTGTGATGATTTTTTTGATGTGCCCTGTCTTGATGGTTAATTAAAGTTTTACACAAAGCCTTACCTTTTCTTGAAGATCAATATCAACGACAAAAGTTGTAAAGAGAGGAAAAGTCCAGTCTCCGTCATTCGGAAATCGCCAGATATATCGAAAGAAATATGGAAGGCTGTTTTTGCCATATTTTTGCCTTTGTCAAACTTGTCTGCAACTCGTCGAAGCTGTGTGGCCACTTCGAAACACTTTTGGTCCATTTCCAAAATGTTCTTTGATAAATTTATGAAAGTTTTACAATAATGGAAAGCAAAAAATACAAAGACTTGACAGAATGAGCTGCGGACATACTTTGACAGAAAGTTTCATCGGTCTCAAGATCTGCTGCAGCGGGATGTCAACAAAAATTTCTCAGGGTGTCGAAAAGCTTTTATTTGACAGTAACTATGAAAGGGCTTTTGCTGTGGCGCCAAGCCGTCCAGACGCCAGCGAGGCCGCCATCTTGCTGTGAAGGAACAAGGAGCCGGTGGGGAGAAGAAACACTTGAAAGTTGATTCAAATTTGATTTCGTCGATAATTCCAGAGCGTTACAAGATTGCTAAAGCAGTCGGAGATGTGCTAAAACCCGGTTAGAAATAATAGCGTTGAAATCAGTTATGCCTCCATATCCACAGTACCTGACCACCACTGCAGTTCTGACCAAAGTATGATGCTGATTCCAAAACGAGGCTTTCCACATTGTAATGGGCGTTACAACCAATCATATCCTGACTTCAGATACAAGATAACTTGATAACAGGTCAACATCCAATCAAATGATCTTAAGAAAAGGCTAAAATAATTCTTTTCGAGATGAGATTAACTATCTAGATAGCACAACATTAGCAAGTGAAAGCGTCTACAATAAATTATATCTGCCTATTCTTGGCGTACAGGGTTAATTCCACGTTGTCCAATGAACGGCTTTCACCCATGACAATCTCCTTGTGTTGTTGAAGGGTTGTTACGGAAATAGAGGCTCTCATCAAGCAGATCCTATATTAGAAGCGAGCCCTCGCGTTGTCAATCGGAATAAGAGGCGCCAAGGTTGCAGTGAAACCAGACACCCTGGCAATTGGATAGATTGTTAGGTCATTTCATTTGCATCTTTTGATCGCTAAAAATTCCACCTAATGCCAGATAATCTTCCTATAGTATGGACAGACACATCTGCGTCCGTGCAAGTGTATGCTTTATCGGAGAATCTCAACCTGCGAAATATCGTTTCATTAATTCAGCCAATATTTTAAAAGCGTTTAACGATATGCGAAGTATCAAGATGCTACTCGTCTATGTGTCTGTTTCCGAGATTGGATCACAAATATTGTATAGAAGCAAATAAATAGAATAGTCTGTGTATACTGCATTTTAGCTTTTTTCAACATCAAATGAGTAAAATGCAGAGTCTCTCTAATAGTCTGTCATATCGCCTAGTATTATTTAGAGATACAGAGTTAGACTGCACATAGCTGTGGAATTTCACCACTTCCAGGCTATTATGTGTTCAATAAATTACTGTCCAATAATATTTTAAATACTGAACTTTCTGATACATTTTGTATGACAAACGAGACTTAAAAGAGTGCATTTATAGGCTTATTAAAAATTTGAAACTACAGTTCAAGTATCTGTTGCAAGTCCGTCATTTCCCGCTCCTTCGCTATAACTGTAGATTTGAAAGTTGATCAGTAGGGCCAGTGTCTTTTTTACACTAAAATGGGCATGTCTACCTCATCATTAAAATATACAAAATTGATTGAATTGGACTATTCAACCTGTATTAATCCGGTTAGTCTACTAATGCCAAGTTTAGAGTTCCGCATCGAAGTCCGATGCTAAGCAATTGTACGTGCACTTTTCGACGTGTAAACGCTGTAGCTACAAATGAGTGTACGCGATTGGCTTATCTGATAGCACATATCATCAGCAGTCTGAAAATGAAACCTTGCAGATTGTACCTTTTTGTTTTTCGTCAATTCTTATTATAGGGTATATATTTGGAGCTGGTATTCTTTTACTCTTGGTTCAATAAGTCGATACCATTTTAGAATGTACTTTCTGTTTTCTGGTGTTGCACCTTCTGACGTTTTGTAGGCCTATTCTGCGAAAGGAACAGCATTCCAAGAACTCAAACAGCAAACATGGGAGGATCGACCTTTATTAAATACGACTTAGTCTGTCGATCATGACTCAATAATAGATCTTAGTTTTTTCTCAGAGTACAGTCAAATTTGTTACTTAAGACTTGAACCTTTTTATGAATACGGACCCAGAATAAAATTATATCTCTATTGTTTTTATTCGTAAGTTTTTTCTTTATTCTATCCTGAAAAAGCATTACACAAAACTTATATTTACTTTCATTGTTCATCATATATATGATGAGCTAGATCAGACATACTATGGTAGAGTCAGGCAATGATTGCATTGTTGGGACACAAGACTCCGAAAAATCGTTTCTGTGTTCAACCTTTGTTTTGATAGGCAAGAGAGACTCTATATGCTATAGTAGACCTTTATAGAACACGTTTGATGACAAACCGATCGACAAATTCATAACGGGTTTGTTTGTTTGTTTTGGGTAGTTAAATCAAATTTATGTCACTTATATGAAGTGACATGAGCCCAGTGGGTGTGGAAAACTCCTTCGATACCACTGGCGGCAAACAGTGTCAAAACAGAACGATTATAAATACATCGCAAACAAACCGGCTTCGTGTTTCTCCTTTGAACCGAGAGCATCAGGACAACATGAAGTTCCCTCTCAACCACCTGCGCCTAGAAGGGACACGGGAAAACATTTTCATAAATGCTACGAAATCGTTTTTACTCCGTATAATATCACCAGTTGATGCGCTACATGTATAGATGACACTAATAGAGACAACATAACGGATGGGTAATAATCAAAGAAGAGAAAACTTTCTGCATTGAGAAAAACTTTCTAACCTGTAAAGATGCGCCGTATTTCGTAATATAAAATATTGACTATAGAAGTGAAATCAATAATAGTAATCAATAGGTAAACAGAGAAAGCATAATAGAAGTGTGAAAAGAACCAAATCACCCTGTCCATTTGATAGAGATAAAAACAGATGAGTACCCCCAAAACCACCCAAAATCAAAACTCCTTTTTCGTTCTCAAATAAAAAGAGTTCCCTTTTTTCTCAATGTTTCCTCTCGGTTTTACGAAACGAAACACAAATCATTCAAACAAACAAACTTACTATTTAGTTGTCGGGATCAGTTCTGTATTTAAAATGTGTTTCTTATAGAATCGTTGTACAGAAAAAATATCGTTTCTGGGATAATTTGTAAATTAAAATATTCTATCAAGCCATTGATAAAACAAGAAAAACTGTTACATATGCACTTTCGTTCATATTGTCTATCGAAACCTTATGAAAGGACAAAAAAAATCCCAAATTATTTAATCCCAACTAGTTTTATGGTTATTTACGAATTGATGATAATAGGTGATAAAACGCGTGTTTGTTTCATAGATAAACACTTGTAGATATAAAATAACTAGAGAAACATGAAGAGGTGTCTTGGATTGCACCTTGTGATAGAAACAATCATACTACGTCACTAGAGACTGGAGTCAGTATGGCTCCGATTGGGAAAAAATATCTATTTGTTGATTTCCCTACATGCCTAAAGCTATTAAAATGGTAATAGTTTTACTGGAGAATCTGTGTAGCTTTTAACGATGGCTCAAAATGCGTGACTTGAATCTTCAAACGGATCGATGGTATATTTGTGGCTCCAGCGATCAGGGCAAAGGCGCTGGCCAGTAAATTAATAGCATTGAAGTGGAGACAGGTCGATATAGTTATTGGACAATTGAAGACCCTGCAGATTTCTTCTCAGCTTGATAGATTTAAATACATTTATCAGTCATCACAATCGGGATAAAATTCCGACCTTTATAGGAACTTCTCTGCAGTTTAGCCGACTACTCCTGTATCGGAGCAAGGGTTGACCGGACTAAATCAGAGTTTTGTAACTGTACATTGGTGGACCAAGGCCTCCCGAAGGCTCAAGTGATTACACACGTGTACTTCAATTTGAGTTCAGGATTTCTTAAATTAAAACAACCCAGTAATATATAACTTGTTTAAGTGGCATTTAGAAGCATGCTGTAGAATATCAAGCTGTCAGGATTTTCTAGGGGCGATTGAAACAACTGTCCGAAAATATGTTCCAGCGTTGATTAGTTAAGAAAAACGTACAAAAACAAAGGGTTTTTTTACGGAAGCCAGTTAGTGCCACGGATAAAATTATTTTACATTAAAATATCAGATAATTTTAATATGTAAAATAATATTATCCGTGGCACTTACTGGCTTCCGTAGTTGTGTGAAGGCTCCAAAACAGTGGGCTATTTTTTAATAGGCCTATGAAAGGGAATCTATATTTCCGTATGTTGACACACCACTCTTCGATATTAATAATTCGTTGGCTTATATTGATATCCACAATTCATTTTCGATAGCGATATATCCACTTGCAATGTTTTCAGTTAAGATATTTTAATAATCCCTAACTCATCATGTCTATATATAAAGATCAGTTGAGGTATTTTAATAATCCGTAACTCCTCATGTCTATATATACAGATCAGTTGAGGTATTTTAATGATCCGTAACTCAGAGTGTCTACAGATCAGTTGAGGTATTTTAATGATCCGTAGCTCATAGTGTCTACAGATCAGTTGAGGTATTTTAATGATCCGTAGCTCATAGTGTCTACAGATCAGTTGAGGTATTTTAATAATCCGTAACTCCTAGTGTCTACAGATCAGTTGAGGTATTTTAATCATCCGTAACTCATAGTGTCTACAGATCAGTTGAGTTATTTAATGATCCGTAACTCCTAGTGTCCATATATATAGATAAGGAAAAATGAAATACTCATAAGTACGATGAAAAACACAAATCAACCAATCAATCCTAAGGAAAACTAAAAATGATCCCCGGTTTGACTAATCCAAATGTGTGTCGTAGCTAAGAGAGTTAAAGGTGGTTTCTGTTACCAGTTGTGCCGTTATGCGGTCATATAAGTGAATTAATCTTGAATATAACTAAACTCGCTACGAAAGAATCAGTTTATCCACTTCTCAATGGTCATATCTTTTCTTTCCCACATAGCTTTAAAATACATATATAATATATAATTTAAAGAAATCTCTATAGGGTGAGATAAGAAAATAATTATTAGGCTGAGAGAACGCACCGGTTTTAAATTAGGTTACGAACAATTTGTGAATGTATCCCATGAATCTATTTAGTCAATTCAATTATGCTTTTCTGTCTGAATGAATGTGTGTAATATTGTTCTGTATATTACATGTTGTATCAATGTAATGTTAATGTATGTCTATGTTCTGTATGATTTATATGCAATACAAAATATATAAAAAAAAAAATAAAGGAAAAATTCAGGAAAAACATGAGACGTGGAACGAATCAGCTAAATTCCTGTTTAATACTTTATATCTTTCAATGTTCTGAAATGTATTCAATTCAACGTCACGTATACACACCGTGTAATTGTATCATTCCTCCTCCGGTTTTAAAACAGCAAACACCATAAACCAATAATAACCTGTGAGCTTGCGGTCTCTATAATATTACCAGTTTCATTCAATTAGGTTTATTAATTGTGGATACACGTTACTCATCTAGTAACTCACGCGTTACTCACACGACTAGCCATGTGCTATTCCGCACAGAGTTGTCTTTCGTTGCTCTCTCTCTTTTGTGAGAATATCAAGCTGTCAGGATTGTCTCGGGGCGATTGAAACAACTGTTCGAAAATATATTCCAGCGTTGATTAGTTCAGAAAAACGTACAAAAACAAAAGTTTTGTGCGGAAGCTAGTTAGTGCCACGGATAACATTATTTTACATAACAAAAATCTCGTAATTACGAGAATTTTGATGTTTAAAATAATATGGCACTAACTAGCTTCCGTAGTTTTGTGAAGCCGCTGACAGAGTAGGGTTTTTCAATAAGGCTATGAAAGGGTATCCTTATTTCTGTATGTTGAGCAAGAAACACTATTCATAGATATTAATAATTCATTGACTTTTATCGATATCCACAATTCTTTTCGATATCGATGTATTAAAGATATCGAGATTTCTAGATTAGCCTACTGTTATAGTATGGGGCTCTATATCGGATCAGAGCCATGACAGTCTAGATCCAGGTACCATTATTATATACCACAAGCTATAACAGGTCTATTATAGTTGGTCACGTATAAGTGCGGGTTTAAACCCAATATTGTTCATAATAATAAGGTGGTCATGGTTAATAAAGCACCATGTTCTAGTCATTACATTGCGCCATAATTTTCAACGAGGGTCCGAAGACTAGTTAAAGCTAATAGCCTACAAAGCTAAGTTAAAGCTTGTGTTATACATGTATTTGTTTATTCAGGTAAATGAAATTACAGGTAAGCCTATATATAATAATAGATCTGATGCACAACTGACCCAGATAAAACACAAAATCAAAAAGCATACATAGCCTTTACTTATCTTATATGCACGTCGAGTATTCTTGTATGAGCAGCCATAACAAATGTCTCAAATGGAATTCCGGTCTTTATTTATATCATCACCATGATCACGGGATGCCTGCTAGTTGCCATTGATCTATTATAGGTGAGGCATATTGATTTAAACATGCATGTGTGTATGATAAGATCATTCACACAAAATCATGTTATAGGCCTAATATCCCATAGACACATAATATATTAAGTGTATGATTGAATGAAAAGTTTTTTTTTTTTTGTTTTTTTTTTGTTTTTTTTTTGGTCCTGGTGCATTGCACTAGAAAGCGAAAGTGGAGGCTGGTTTGTTGTGTGGCACTTTTTGTTTTCTTTAATGTAAATTTGCTATAAGCCCGGGTTCGATTTCACGTCATGACAGACATAAACTTTATTTTGTTAAACGTTCAGAAATAAAGTATACAATCGAGACACACCCCCTTGTGTTGTGTATTGCCTATGTTGTCGGGTAGTTTGGGACTAATCGTATATGAAGTGGGTAAACTATACATACACAGGCTTTTCAAAGGCACTTAAGCGTGTTCAATCTACTCTATATAGCATATAGAAGTTTAGGTTAGATGCCCAATACATCTCTGGAAGTTATGGATCACCATATTACCTCCGACTCTAAAACCCACGAAAATGTCACAGACCATCCGGCCGAGGGAGCTGTTGACGGATTGGCTGTGACAGAACCGAACAACAATCCCCAGACAGGTAAATACATAATCAGTCAGAGATAGAGACCCCCACAGAGGTCAATCGGTGCAGATTTTTGTTCCTACTATTATGGCTACCACTGGGGAGTTTAACATAGTAAAGTATAGTAAAAACTCCGAATAAACTTAATGAATTCATTTGGACTCTTTGAGTGGAAATGAATTCCTTATCTTTCTTGGGAGTTGTTACTATACTTGTTTCCTACTGTTATTATGATCTATAAATGAGCCCCGGCCCTGCAGAATACTCTCTTGGCTTCCTCGGTCGATTGTAAGAGGCGAAAAAAGAGGTTGCTTTATGTTGCCCTGGTGTTCGCAAAGCTAAAGGGTAACAGGGAGCAGATTTGTTTGTGATGTTCTGTATTTGTGTCCGTCGTCATATAAGGGAAATACCCTTGAGTACGACGTTAAACACCAATCAAACAAACAAACAAACCTAATTTTTGATGCCCCGTTATTATCTATATACTATAGTCTAGACCTATATATAAGATACGTAGGCCATATTCGAATCTACCCTGTTATAAACCAAGAAGATGTTTAAATTTTTTCACTTTCCTAATAAGTTCATTCCGGAACTTTAATTTTTTTTGCCCAGGAGAGGGGACGCTCCCCGGATATATACCATTATATAAAATCATTAAAATATTATCAATCAATCAATCAATCAATCAATCAATCAATCAATCAATCGATTAATCGACCAATCGACCAATCAATCAACCAATCAACCAAAATCAATCAATCAATCAATCAATCATCAATCAACAATCATCAAGCAATCAATCAATCATAATAAGTAAATAAATAAAACAAAAAAATGCAAATAAATAAATAAATAACCAAAAAATAAATAAATAAATAAATAAATATATAAATAAATGAAGAAATAATAATCAGTCAATCAATCAATCAATCAATCAATCAATCATAATAATTAAATAAATAAAAAAAAAATATAAAAAAATTAAATAAATAAATTAATAAATAATAATCAGTCTGTACAAGAAGTAGCCTACTACTTATATTTAAGATTATTATTTTTTTTTTTGGTTTAAAGCAACTTTTGAAGTCTAAGATTGTTAGGTTCAACTTCTAAACTAGACTTTGCTATACCAATATCCAGCTAATAAAACCAATTTTAGCATCATGTAAATTAAGCTGTGTATATGTCCATCTCATGTACTTTCCGTTGCACCTGAATCAAATTATCAATCAAGCAAAAAAAAATATATAAAACTAAAAAAATCAATTAATCAGATAAACAATTATTATTAATCAATATCCATTAACTACAATACTAGTTCAACAATAAAATTGGCCGTCGCCAATCGTTACGTTCGGCCTACAGCATCTGTATATAATAATACGATGCAACCTAATTATATACGAAAATTCTACCAAAAAAAAAAAATTATTCAGAAAAATCATTTTAAAACACAAAATAATGTTTCAACAAGAATAAAATAAAAATACAAAAAAAAAAAAAAAAAATGATTTAACTTTGGAAATTATCTAGGTCCAGGTTTTCCAATACTGTGTGCATTATAATATTATAATGAGGAGCTAACATTTAAAAAGTAATTGTGACAAAAATTTGGCGTTATTATTATTCTGGAAAAGCCTTTATTTACTATTAACTATGTTTTAATTAACTTTTATTGTGTTTTTAATTTGACAATCGATCGGAATTATGCCCCTTGTTAGTTAAGGCCTGACGCGGGAAACTTCATAGCCTTCTTTGTTTGTACCACGTGAATTTTAGCTTTGGCTTGCTCGTCCCATTTCAAATTATCATACTGCAAGACCAAGACGAAGGCGACGCAAGCAATTTCTCAGCTCTTTTGCAAGCACCAAAAAAGCCAAATATTCCAGAATGGGTAAGATTTTGATTTTTGTATAAATCCCTTTAACTTAAAATTTGCCTCTTGGTTTTATATGTTATAACGTTGGAGTCGCGCTTTGTACATGATAACGTGTAGCCATTGACTAAAGCAAAGAGCCGGCCGCTCCAAACTCTTCATACGGCCATTTTGTCTTTTTTGTTCGATTTGAGAAATTGGCAGCACTTTGGCAATGTTTAGCTCTTGTTTAAATCTAATATTTCTTATTTGGTGAGGATAAAATGGTGGTTTGGTGGTCTGTTCGTCCTATAGTCTGCTCGACTATATGTTATATAGTAAGGCTGATTTACAAGGCTTTACATAGAATATACTTGACAAAGAGCGAGCCTTCTTTGTTTAGTATTTAACATGGCGGCCGACCTCTGCTCGGCTCAACCGACCTCTCGACTCCCGGCCATATTTAGCCATTTCGATCGGCACTGTCTTTGCGGATTGTGGCTTTGTATTGCAGCTGACCGATTTCATCCAGATGGATGTGTTTTAAGGGTTTTTATTTAATTTAATGGTAGTTGTAATGTGCTTCAGACGAGCATGTCAAATCTCGCGCCATGTTGGTCTCGTCATTAAACTACAAGTCTATACCTTGAAGCTTTTGACATGTCCTCCGCTGTAAATAACATCGAAATGAAAGAAACAGCAACAAAGTTAATAAATATGTGTTTTTTATTTAGATTAAGATAATATAATAATTTCAAATAAAGGACAACATAAAGAGAACAATTTTTTTAATTTTTTTTAATTTTCATTATCATTGAAATAAATATTTACAAAAATTACGTACTAAAAATTTGTTCTGTTTGTATTCAAATACTACCTTCTGAATACATACAGGCAAAAATAACCATAAGACACAACAATATACTCTAAAAAAAAATCTGATAAGATTTTTACAGAAAAAAAAAAACATTCTGAATCTATGAATGCCAAGATAACCAGACAAGCTATCTAGAATACTTGGGAGAAAAACAATTAATAATTGAATAATATAAATAATAATATGAAAATACCCATATAGATCAATAAACACTTGAAAAGATGTTTTTTCGAGAAGTAAATGCACATAAATTAATGGTTAGGAAATGCAGCTAAAAAATAATGTACATTGAAGTGTCCTTTTATATGGTAGGCGTGTTTCAACTTGTAGTGAAATCTAGCAATACAGCTGAACAATATATGCTTCTCAGTGACTTGCACCCTCTTGAGCAGTTTTTCTCTCCCTCTGGCTAAGGGCAGTTAGACCCATGTAAACCAGCACTTGCCTATTTAACGATTTAACGGGTCCGTTTTGGTAATAAAAAACCGTGATAAAGCGGTTGTTTTCGAATGGACAAAAGGTCTCAGCGGTCGGCTGATGTGAATAGTCTGTTAGGCAAATTTTACCTTCTTCTGTTGTCTTTTGATCCACTGAATCTGGTCAAATCTGCGACAATCTGATAACTTAGACATTCGGCCATCTTGACAAATTTATGCAATCGACAAACTGAAATGCGTCCCGTGACAAATTCGAAACTGCAATAGCGGACAGGAGAGGGCTGTATCATCAATAAAGCGTAAGAGTGCATTGATGATACCTGCAGGGATCGAAATAACGGCCGGACATCGGACATGTCCGGTCAAAATGCTATGATCAAATTTTTTTTTTTTTTTTTTTACGGGTTATTTATTGGAAAAACAAAGCAGTCTTCCTATTTCTATAATGACTTTGCAGCAAATTTAGTTGTGGTCAAAAATATTGCTTTATATCAGTTCATTCCATCGGAATATTGTTTATCTGTCATTTATATTTGCTTCTGCAGCCCGTTT
>JARFOD010101464.1:1366-16471 GCA_031763545.1 Mopalia muscosa
TTACAATGAAAAACCTGGCCCCCCCCCCCCCCCCCCCACCCCCTGCGATTGCCGGAGCCACATCGGGTGACTCACTTATATACCTGCGATTAACTTCTGTTAACATTTGAAGACTTATTAATTGCAAAGGAAGTGAATAATGCTTTTAAAAATAAATCAACCTTTAAATGAAAATAGTTGCAAGCTATCAGCTCAGGCAAGGTTTGGCTTTTCATAATATTTTATTTCTCTTAAAATGTAAATTTATCGATTTGCCTTTTTACTTTTTTATGAAAAGACATGTGGTTTAATGCAGACCGGCCTACTCTGAATTAAACTTAAGTGTAAACATTACTTTTGTGGGGAGTATTTTCGGACCATTTTGTTTATTTTCTATTTGTAAAAATCTTGTTTGGAGTATTTACTGACCTTAAATAGTATTTTCTGATGATTATATGTATTTTCTTCTATTATAAAGTATCTGTTGCCTTTCCTTTTCTTTCGTCTTCTTTGATTCAGAATTGAGTATTTTAATATCTATTTTTTACCCAAAAATACAAAAGGTAGGTATGTAGGTGTGTTTTATGTATGAGTTAATTATAACCATATGTTTATTTCGTTTTTACAGAAAGTCACCCTCCATGGACGAAGGAAACTAGTCTATATCTAATTTGGAAGAACACAAGAATACAGTAATTTAAGACAATGAGAGGAAGTCTGCAGAATTAGAGTATAAGACTCAACCATCAACCAGCTTTCTAATTCATAGCAGCCAACTAATACCTGTCTTTATCCACCAGCTGTCTACTAATGTATTAATAGGTAAGCCGGTTTCTGTACCTGAGCATTCATTTCTCTAGGAATTGAAAGTTATCCAAAACACCTGATATATCCCCAGGTAGTATGCACATAGCAATCTTCACAAGTTACATAAACGAGGCAAACAATATGTTAAATGTTTGTAACCTGACAAAGTTTTTTGTGAACTAACGTTGTATAATAATAGCTTATAAGTTCAGATTTGGTTTACTATAGTTTTTCTACGCATATCAGTATAATGGGCCAGCTTGACCTTACCTACATGTGTGGAAGGTGGCAATAATTTATTTTAAAGTATTGTACACAATGAGTACATGTCAATGGGACTTTATGTAAAACGATCTTCTAAAAATAAACCATTTAGATACCCTACACTTCGAGGAATTCTAACCCATGATCTCTTTTGTTGCAAATTTATTTGTATCATAAATTGTAAACTATTCTATTCATAATGGCCTGCTTTGTGACACATTAAATAATGTGACTGTCAGAATTCTTTATAAAATGCAGACCACTATCAGGTAGGTCCTACTTTCCATTGAGACATGATCTGTGAGCAAAAGATGATCTGTCAAAATTGTTATAAATGAAAATAGTCACTGAACACAGGTACGGTAGTGTAATACCAAACATACACAATTCTAAATGACTACTTTTCTATTTGTGGATTTTGAATTAGTTGAATTAGGGCTGATATATGGGGAAACATACACGTCTTGTTTTTAAATCAAGACAATGTTTTACATCGAAAAACTTTGTTATGGTCAGATTTTAAACAGTGATCAACAATCATTGGCCAAAAAAATTGTAAACTGGGGATCTAATGCAAAATATTTGGTTACAACTTTCTCTCAAGATGTCTGTAAGTTAACCATAACAACTTGAGATTAAGATCTATTAAGAGCATTGTTTTTGGGAGTTTATCTAGAACACGAGAGGGCTCCTATTCCTTTAATAATAGTATAGACAACAACACTTGTAAAATGTCATGTGTTCTACAATGTCTAAAATTAAAGTTCCCCCCCTTGATACCAGGAATTTAAGTTCCCCCCATTTATAGCAGGACACCATGACTATACATGTATGTTTGAACAACACTGCCCTTTGCCGAAGGACTTAATTTAATGACATGTCCTAAATAGAGCCCCCTAATGGACAGTTCTTGTTGTTTATAAACATCATACCAGTAACATGAATTTCTCACTAAGTAAACCATTTGTATTGTCAAAAAAGCCTTTATCTTATCAAAATGAAGCAACCTGTCTAAAAACAAGTTCTGAAAAAAAAAAAATGTTTGTAGGATTATTAGGTTGTGTCGAGGTCAATTTTTGCTTCATTTATTTAGGTCATACTATTGAAAACATTATTTAGTATCCACACTTGTTAAAAGTAACCTAATAAAAAAACAAACATTACAAGTTGATAAAGCATAAAACAAGCTTTGGGTCTCTTGTTTGTATTGATACCATAGCAATAGGATTGATTGCTTTGTCTCTTTTATTGGGTTTCATGGCCATACTTATAGTCATTTCACTTATAGAAGATAAAAAAATAAATAAATCCACCTTTGGTTTCACTAGCAATGGTATTTTCAGATAACACTTTCTTAGTCCAAACAGATTCTGGCTAAATCAGAAGCAAGACATAAGAGGGTCGTACCAGAGTAATACTGAAATAGTGGATATCACCTATGTAAATGTACATGGACCCAATCAACTGTGAAACAAACCTTCTATAAACTGAATACTGAGTGGACATTTCTGCCTGCACTCAATCATCAAGAGAGGTACAGATAGAAACTAGACCAGAGGTTACATCTGATCACCGCCCGCTTCATCACCTCATTGTCTTCCTATTACTGATGTTATGACAGGGATGGCTATTCCGTGAAAATATTCATTTAATCAAAATCCTCTATTTTTTTTTCAATTCAGACAATATTGATGTTAGATTCGCCCCCAGAACAGATCTCTATGATTGATCATGTGACTACATGTACAATGTAATGAACAAAAATTGCAGGCCCAAAAAATGACAGAGATTGTTATGACAATTCACAAAATTTAGCACAAAGACAGAATAAGCCATGTCTTTCCATACATTCAGCATATATGCTACACTTCTGCAGACGTTCAAACAAACTGTCCTGCCAATTTTTTACTGTTGCTTTGGATCATCGTTTTGGCCATTCCAAGACAATTACTATTGGCGAACAAGTTGGAGTGGTTGGAAGTGCTTTCCTTAAGAGATCATAAAAGTGTTTTCATTTGCTCTCTACATCTGTTTTAGATTACAATTGTTATTTACCATTCCGAATATCAATTTCTAGTCACAAACAACATCCTGGCAACTGTTTTCTAACAGATTTGGAGGTGGGATACATGTACCATCCTGGTAAGATGAAGACTAAATCACTCAGCAACACATACATTTTTGTGCTCGGTAATATACTCCAACTGTCATACAACCATAACATGTGAAGTCTGTTCTTCTGTTGGGGGAGTTAACGATCCTCTGTTGCTATTTCACTTATATGATAACATATTTTCCACTTCACACTGCACCTAGCCTCATTCCGGTGTAAAACAGGGATGTTTGTTTGTTTGATTGGGTTTTAACGTCATACTCAAGGGTATTTGACAACGTACTGTCCACTTCACACTGCACCTAGCCTTATTACGGTGGAAACCGGGAGAAAACCTCTAAAAATCTCGCTCATATACCCGATGATCCATCATTGGTACATATAAGCCGGGTCAAGAGCGCACATGCTACTGAATAGAGTACGATAATGCCAGAAACATGTTGTCCAGAACCAAAAGGGAAGCCCTTATCGTTTGGGATTTCTGTGGAAAGGCTCCCTGAATACTTGAAAATATTGGAAAGATCCAAAAATAGATTGATTGTGTTTTTTGCCTTGCTTTGGGGTATTTCACTTATATGATGGTGGTGTATTCTAACAATAATTGACACTAGCTCAACCAAGATGGGAAACGTTTCCATAATGTTGGAAAGTTAATTTTCCTCCGATGATAGGTGAAAACAGCATTGCTATTCTTCAAATAAACGACCCTTAGCTAGAGGGCAAAACGATCCAAAGGCTTGGACAACTATTGACAATGTAGCTATACGGTTTTATGACTGATGAAATTATAAAATTGTAAATCTGAAGTAGATTTGAAGTCAAAAACCGAATATCACCAATAGTGTCAACAAACAGACTGTTTACATTACAAAATAATTTTTGAAAAAGAAAGAAATTGAGTTATACGAAATCAATGCTGTCAGTTAATCAGTTCTGCCTATCCTAAAATTGAATTACTTGGTGGTGATGAGATATCATGTATACACTTGCCCATCCAATTAACCTGCGTATGACATGCGGGTACAAATCTGATTGTGTTAAAATTAATCTCAATCGGGTGAAAAGAGGACATATATACCCGGCGAGATCTTCCAGGAATTGGGGGGAACGAATAACATATGATGGGTGTAAAACATGTGTGACTCAGCTGCATTTAAATTGGTAGCTAAAAATCATGAATATGCAATGGTAGAAATTAAAAAAGTTTGTCAAATTGAGATTTTCTTGTAAAGTTGACCAATATTTAACATCCTGTTCACTGTTGAATGGCATGCTGGACAAATTCTAAATGTGTGACCAAAAAATTTCAACAACTCCTGCCATGGTAATTAAACAGACTTTCTATCAATTGAGAAAAATTGCATGTTAATTAGCTTTTAAGAAAAGGGAACTAGTTTATATATATATAACATGTAAGAACAATTCGAATGGTATCAATTACATAATTGATAAACATTGTATAGATGGCAGATGACGAACTCACTGTAGGATGTTACCTACAGGTGAAAAATGGCCTCACTGTAGGACCAAGGATTGATATATGTGGTTTTTAGGGGTTGGTAGTCTTCCCCTCAATGGAATAAAAAAACTCAATATTTCAGAGACACAATAGTTAAAAATTTTATTGAAATTCAATTTTATTCTATGACAAGAGGAGACATTCACAAGAAGCAAAGCACTAAGAGGACAACAAAACAGACTGGGTTTCTGTTGCCCCTCATCTTTAGAGCAACAGGAATTCCCCTCTAGCATCCAGCAGTGTGAGAGCATGAGCAGACCATTACCCAGAAGGCATTTATTTTTTGTCTACAGGCGAAAAGCTTCTTACAGGTGTAAAACAGGCCCTGGAAACTGGCTGGGTTGTCTGTCTAAATTACACTATAATCTAACAAGTTAATCAGGTAAGCAGTACACCCTTGCTGCTTTCACCGTTAGTCTATCAGACCATCAGCTGGTTTGATTTCCCTCTCTATTTCCTATCTGTATATATAACATGCCTCAGCGAGAAAGAACCTTTTACTGGAAAACCTAATTACGGTGTCAGAATCAACATAAAATTATACCCATGCAGGAATAGGCAGTGTTTGGTTTTTCACCATGTCTACTATTACGGTTACTAGGTAACAACCCTGGGAAAAAGTAACTTATGAGGAGTAACTTCCAAAGATTATATCTGTTCATGTTTTGTGGTTGTCGGGCAAGTATATTATTTTGAGAGCCTATCACGAAAAGCTGAAGATTTGAAATTTATAACAGATTTGAAATTTATAACAGATCTGAAATTTATAACGGATTCTGTGGTATGCTTTTGTCTTAAACTCTACATTATTTGTATTCCCTGTTCATGTATTGAAACACAGAGGAGATCGGTAAATTCTCTATGTAACTGGAAGAATATATTACTACTCTGTGAAGAATTTGGTTAGGAAAGTGCTTGGATTTCTGATGATGTATACAAAATAGTAATGCAGAGAACTGTAAGTGTTTTGGTACCATTCCTGGAAATGAAAGATACCTGGAGAGCCGTATTAAAAATGTACCAGTATTTTTAAAAGGTATGGTGAGAACTACTTACTAAACGAGCCTTCAACATGTTGTAAATTGCATATTCGAAACTTGATGCTTTCAATTGATTTTTTATGTGCTATGCAATGCCATATTGTTATTTGCTCTTCATTTTTCTCTTTCTACCATTGATCACTTCAATCAAATGGACTTTTTCAACAAGTTGATTTTTCTAGCGAAATTCACTTTATGAGCCGGGAGTGAGATAGTCAAGCAGGAGTGCCAGTGGCATTGTCGGAAACAACTTGATTGCAGCAGTGTTCTAACAGTCTTGTTCTCCAGCTTCCAGTGGCCTGAACGTTACCGAGTGAAATCAATGGCACGGCAGGAGGACTTGATCACACGCAACATATAAACAAGCAGAATAGAGACCAGCACTGCCATAGAAGTCAGGACAACCATTGAGGGAAAACCTATATATCCATTCATGATATGACCAATGTAGACAATTTTAGGATTCGGTATTTAAAACATCAATCTTGGACATGTCAGTTGATGAAAACTGAGACACGATTTTGGATAATGGGATATAAGTTGGCTATGATAAGGGATTACAAAGTAGGAGAACGAAGGATATTTATCTTCACCCCATCAAGGTAGGTGTTTTTAGATTTTTATTCCTCAATTTTTTTGCTTGTTCAGATTAAACACAGCTTTGTAATCTTCAAGATGTCATCATAATACAAATGTACATTTTTTTTAACACAGCATGCCTCAAAAAACATTTTCTATATTTTGATATTCTATTGGCTTAAGCATTGTCACAGAAATTTGATTACATGATACAGTTATTGGCAGGTACAATTATGTAAATTACAAGTAGTGGATTCAAGGAGGTTTCGGGAACTATAGATGTTCAAGATATAAGCTTACATCAAGTTACATGAATAAAAAAAATTCCTGCCGTCACATGACAAATACAAACATTAAATTAAGAATGACAGGGCAACTGGGTTTTCTATTTACAAATTATACCTCAAAAGGGCATTAACAATATAAATAGTTAATCTACAACTTTAGTTTACCTGGTATTTTATTTTTAGTCTTATTAACTTTAGTTTACCTTGAATTGTATTATAATAATTTTTACTACTGTGATTATGTCAGTCAAACTTATTATTGTATATTGGTTTAAAGCATTCCTGGTTTGTTTGTTTGTTTGATTGGTGTTTAACGCTGTACTCAAGTGTATTTCACTTACATGATGACGGACAGAAATACAGAACATCACAAACAAATCTGCTTCCAGTTACCCTTTAGCTCTGAGAACACCAGGGCAACAGAAAGCAACCTTTTTCTCGCCTCTTACGATCGACCGAGGGAGTATTCTGCAGGGCCATGGCTCACCCGCTCCCTCACGGGGCGCCTTCGGAAGAGGACTGCATGCGGCTATAGTACCATGGTTACCATTTACCCTATATGAAGGGTTCGCAAGTGGTCAACAAGGGGGATAAATAGATTCCTCGTATAGCCACAATAGCCACCTACGATATAATTCAACGAGGTCGGTCAGTGGTCAGAAGGGGAGATAAATATGTACTCGTGTGGAAGAAATAGTCCCCTGTATCATTGACTAACAATTACATTGAGTGGTTAGTTAATGACATAGTTGGCACAGGCAGTAATATCAGTAACAGATTTATCTCCCTTTTTAGCTACTGGTCAACCCCAATCCCCAACGTATTGTTAACAGGCCCCCTGCTACCTGTTGTAAAATTTAATACTAAAAAGAACACTTGTACAGAAAACAAACAGGAATATTTCAGATTTACAAATAATTTATTCTTTATAAATACGATGACATTTGCTCTCGTTTCAATCTTGACACGTCAAGACGGAAGACCGCATTTATTTTTAGCCATGGTTTGAATTTCCCCAGAACGGTTACTTTACAATTTTACAATTATTGATCCATTGAATGAGAATAAAATGATAAATAAAGAACGTAGCACCTTTGGGATCAATGGATAATACAATGCACATGTACACACACAGTGACCTTATTTCAGCTTAATAGAATTTGTACACAAGAGATATTCAGCTGAAAAAGTCATAATCATGGTTAACAAAGAGTTCGAATACAATATCAACAGATGTACTCACTTTTCAGCTTAATAGAATTTGTACACATGAGATATTCAGCTGAAAATTCATAATTACACTTAACCTAGTAAGGGTTCGAATACAATATCAACAGATGTACTCACTTTTCAGCTCAATAGGATTTGTACAGAAGAGATATTTAGTTGAAACTGTACAGATTTTTCAACTGAAACAAACCTGTACACCAGATATTTAGCTGAAAAGTCACATATAATTGATATATCAATATTAAGTGTACCATATTAAAGAGTGTACACATGGTTCAACTAAATAAAATTTATACTTAAGAGAAATTGTTAGCTGAAAAATTACAATGAATATACTACAGCAAAATTGGGTTCAATACCATAACAATAAATGAATGCTTTTAACAAATATAAGCATTAATATTTATCATGGTAATATTAAATATATGAAGGTAAATTATTAAGTTGATATTATTCTTATTACACTAAATATCATACTCAGAAATTAAAAACAAAAAAAACATGAAACAGTAGAAACAAACATTGACTTTTTGGTGACATTCATTAATCTATTAATTCATTAACAAATAGAAAAATTGTCCCTTCTTTTTTTTTTATTACATACATAACAAAGTCGTAAATTCTCCAACACTATACAAAACAACTTACAGCAGATATAACTCACTTAGTTTATTTGTGCTTGCCATAACAAAAGCAGAACACCAAAACATATTTCATATGTTAAATTTTATTTTTGTTTTTGTGCAGAATTTTGTATGCAATGAGCAGCAAACACAAACCATTTAACACCTGTAATATCAATTTAATAAGTGAAGTACACAATATTCCTTATTTCTATGATACACTTTAATTTACAGAGATTTTATTTTAAATAGACATAAAAATAAGGAAAGCTCTTCACATGTTTTACCCTTTCAATAAATGGCTTTGAAGAGCAGTTTACCCTTGTAGAGAAATGAACCAGCAATCCACATAAATATATGGCCACAGGATTTATGGAAGCAAACAATCACAAAATACTTTTGTCAGAAAGAGAAAAAATCAGACTGATATATGCAATACATACATAGGTACTGTACACTTTAATTTTTCACCCCCCCACCCATTCTCATTCTTACCTTGTTTGACGTACTTAAAGTTATTTCACTCATTTGAAGATTACCAGGCCAAAGCGTATAGGAGATGAACCTCCAACAAACAATGACAAAGATACAAGTCAGTGACAAGCACAGGTTACACAACAAAGTGCAGCTTTACAATGCAGTGCACCAAAACCATCCACCACACAGTTGCCCATTACAGTTGAAGGGCACAATGACACAGTAGTCTTTAGTGTCAGTATTTCCTAAAGGCAAGGATCATATCGGTAGGAACAAACTTTGTGGCCTTATTTTCTGTCTTTATTTCATAACTCTATTCAACAATGAGTATTTAAAGGTAAAAGGTCGAGTATATGGGTAAGGGAAGAATCAGTGCCAGTAAAAGGAGCAGCGAAGACCTTGTACCTAAATAAAACAAGATCAATTGTGACAAGAATATTTAATTTAATATAAAAGGACATCATAAATATACACGAATGATACATCCTTTGATTGTACGTTGTATGCCATGCAAATGTATTATATTTACATCGCTATAAAAATATAAATTCATGCCGGTGGGGGCATATTTAAACAAAACACAACATCAACCATTGTCGTTAGAGAGCCAAGATTTCGATGTAATTTAATTCCAGTTGTCGTAGCTGAAGGCATTTTTAGGCACCTTCAGCTGCCATGGTGTATATAGTATTTGTTGTTTTAAATATTTTTTCTCAAATTTGTGTTCACATAAAGCCAAGCACCATTGAAGCATTAGAAATGGTCTTACAATTTAAAGGATTGAACTGAACCCTGAATTTCTGCTGTACCAGTACTTCTGTTGGTTGAAGTCTTTTTTAAACAGCAATGCCAAGCAAGTTAAAAACAAAAAACAAAAGTTAGAAAACCAAAAATATTGCATAGTCCAAGTTGTTGATGGTATATCCAATGAACACCATTGTTGTTGTTGTGATTTACAAAATTTCAAAAGCTTAGCTAAAATAATTTAATACAACAAGACCAATTTTAAATGTAAGTTTGAGAGTACTGAAAAAAAAAGAAATGTTACACAAATTGCAGCTGACAAAGAAAGTTTCATTTTGCTCACAATCAAACGGACCATTTTTCACGAAACTTAAACAGGTCTTGTGCATGACAATGCTAAATGCAGCAACTGTTTATATTTAAAGCTATTTTCACTGGATAAAAGGAAACTGTTCCTTCGTCGTCATAAATGGCAAGAGTATCTCAAAGTACAAGGAGAATTTCAGTTCCAATCCCTGTAGTCATTAGGAGTTCAACTTAAAATTAGGCTGTATTTGTGTTGTACAAAGGATATCTCATGTCTTGATTTCTCCCAAATGCTTCCAGTTAAAACAATATTTTAAGGTTTTAACTTATGCGAGATAAATAAACAAACTTATAAACATTCTGTCTTACAGAATTGTAAGAATTAAATAGTTGGTAAAATGTTTATCTTCCAAAAAGTCAGCCATTTCTTTTGAAAAATATTTGCTCTTCTTGAAATAGAAAAGTCTTTCGTTCTTGATGATCCATCTTTTTCTTTCTGTCCTTTTTGCAGAATCAATACATTATAAAGTCTGTTTCACAATATTTCTTTGTTTTTATTCCATATTGTACCCAAAAGAGATCTATCTGTGAGGTTTGTTAAATTATTGCAATCCTATAATAAACAAACAAATTTCAAATAATTCTGCTTTTTACTACAAAACCTTTGTGCCTTATCTAAAGATTGCAAATAAAAATCCACAACTGGTATCATTTGATCAGCAGTATAAATAATTCAAAATACAATAACAATATTGCCTGAATTACACGCAGGAAGATAAAACAGATCAGCACAATTTTCAACACAGACAAGGTGATGAAAACTGTTATGAGTATCAAATGTGTGAAAGATTGCATTGCACAGACAAATTCATACTTTACAATTTACTTTGTAGACACGAGAAAAAGAAAATGGTGGGAAACTTAACAAAGAAAAGGGTAACAAAGCGATACCTCAAAAGAACTGCCTGCAAGATTCCAACTGTTTAAATTTCTTAAACATCAATCACATTTCGGACTGCAGGAAGTGTTCCAATCTTTAGACATGAAAACAAAACTTCACACACATACATCACTTATGAAACCGCTGTATTCTGCAAAAGCACAACTCAAGTTAAGATTGGACTTTTGTTTATAAATATAAATGACTTTGAAACAACACAATTTAAGAAAATGTGTCCGAATGCAATCATCTTTGTGTAAAAAGAGAAATTTTGTTTGCAAAAAAGTTCTGTTCTTCCAGAATATTTGGAAAGCCATGTTTTCATGACCATTTTTCTCACAATCCCACTTTAAATGAGGGCTTTTTGTAGTTAATCAGCACACTGCGTTACCATAGAAACGTGAGCGTCCATTCCTCTGTCTCAAAGATAACTTTCTTTATAGCAAACAATACCAATTATGGCCATGTTGCCTATTTATCTATTTTTTAAGTTCACCAGAGTTGCCACATGACTTTCGCCACAACGGCGCCACCAATTTGTAGAAATGTCAACCATAGATACCAGGTCTGCAGCAGTTTTGGTGTATGACCAAGTCTTAATAAATACACAAAGTTTTCTCGTTTTGCTTTCTGGAATCACATGAACACCCTAGTTTAAGCAGCATTGGTGTTCATCAAAATCCTTCTTGAATATGATTCAAGGATTACCATTCAGTTAGAATGTTCACAGCTTAACATGGCTTCCTGCTCAGATGTATATCACTTTTTTGTACTTGTCGTCTTGCATACAGATGAGTATTTGTTCTAGTTTGCTGGATAATTGGCCTTTTGATGTTATTGGATCCTCTTCCAGGGCAACCAACATCTGAAAACAAAATGAAGCAGAATTAATAAACGTTGTAATGGTACATTTAGTTGCTTGCAAATGTACAAAAACAGAAACAATTAATTTAATTTCCACGTAAGTCAAAATAAAACGTTCTAAATGTCCCAACTTTGTTGACGATGAGATCATAAGAGATTAAAAATTGTGACAAATTGATTTAAAAAAAAAAAAAATTATTTTACAAAATTATGCTACTTGAAATTTCAAACCACAATAGTTTTATATGTTTACAGATGGAGCAACATCCCAAAATATTTCTCATTCTACTCAGTACATACAACAAAATTATTCATAGATGAAATCCAATCAATCGATTTACAACATTCTCAATTGTTTGTTGAGAAAAAATAAAAAATCTGCCATGCAATACTGTCAGTCAAAGAAAAGAGAGACTAAACAGTTTATCCTACCTCGTGGCTATATTTGGAAACATAGCTAAACAATTCTCTAAGAGCACTAGCTGTGTTAAACTGGCCAGTACACATCTGCAAGTAGAAAACAAAGGTCATGTTTATTTACACACTCTAAGTCTTACTTACATACGATGGAAAACAAAGATTTGTTTGTTTGTTTGTGGTTTAATGTCATACTTAAGGTTATTTCAGTCCCATAATGACATGCAAGTTTTGATACTGTTGAAAACTTAATCTTCTTCCAGTGCTAAGAAAAGACAGCATAGCTACTCTCCAAACCATCTGCCCTTTAGCCAGTGCTAAGAAAAAACAGCATTGCTACTCTCCAAACAAACTGCTCTTAGCTTCAAACTTGGAGTGATCCTATTTAGGCTCGTCCCATAAATGGGTATAACAGGCAACAGGACATTATTCATAATATTATCTTATCAGAAATTGAATTTTTACATTTATCAAATTAACTACAATTATAACTTTGATTGAGATAATAACAGACTTCAAAGTTAACTTTGTAAAAGTAAAAAACTCTTTGCTGTACATTTTTTCAGCCATTGATATACTGCATTGCATTGCTGTGACTTTTACCAATATATTCACTCTCAACCAAAAATAAGCCAACCAGAATGGCTGATACATACCCGTGAGACGTCAGCCAAATATGTGCCCATTTCCTGATCACTGATTGGTGGGAGGTCATGGATGTCACGGTAAAATTTCTCCACCAGTTTTTTGTAGGCTGGAATGTCTTTGGCATAAAGAAGTTTATTTGAGGGGGAATCCTGTAGAAAAAAGAAAGATTGATCAATTGATAAGTGTTTAACGCCATGATTAAGGGTATTTCAATTCTATGATAGTGATTTTCTATAAAAGTGAATATCCACACAGATGCAACCATCAAATGTAAAGTGAAACCAAATGTACCTCCAGTACACCAGTAAAAACAGCATACCTGTACTCTGAATAAAGTGCCTTGGTGAATACAAAAATTGAATCAAAGAAAGGATGCTTTTATAATTAATAAAATTCAAAAATAAGTACAAATTAATCCAGGATACATGTATATCAGGTAGGCAGGCCTGTGACAACTCAAACCTCTTATTAAATTTTAAAAAAGACCAAATGAAAGTTTTAGGTATTTACCTTGCCGAGGCAATGCTGTGATGTAGAACAGCTATCCATAAACGTTTGGGCTATCACAGATAAACAGGAATCAACAATCAGTGGTTTGTTGATATCAAACACAAAGTCAGGGTTCTTTATAATGTTCACCCAAAACCTCAGAGGTAGGCTGTAAGAAAAACAGACTTTGTTACAACAGAGACAAGAAATTGTATTAGAAAGGCATAAAATGCACCTACACAGTTGATTTACCTTTTTTTAATTAATTTATTTATATACTTATTCATCTGATGTTTGTTTGTTTGATTGATTGGGTTTAAAGTTGTACTTAAGGATCTTTCACTTATATCTGAGGGATTGTCCACTTTATGCCATTACTTAATTGCCTTATTATGGTGGAAAACTGGGAGGAAACATCATAAAAACCACCTCCACAATTGCCAGTGTCACATCTTCCCATCTTGTGACTTACTCATATACCTGAGGGTAGACAGAATTCTGTGAACGATACATCAAAGTAGGTTTTAGAAAGAGCACTCGCTAACCCCTAAGCCACGGCCACATTCTCAACTGATATCAGATCAAATTCCAACCATTGAGTGTTGCCCAGTATTTAGGTGGGAGGAAAACTGGCGAAAATCCTGTACAAAGTCTTCCGCTGGTTGCTGCCATGTCAATCTGACTCAGGTCCATGGGAATCGAACCCCTGATGCCAGCGGAGACAAAGACAAGTTGAGCGGGGCATACTCTCAAGAGTACTTGGGTTTTGGTATTTTAAATAATGGTTGTCAAAGAAGAATGGCCGTGTATTCCAACAACTATTGACATTAGCACAAGAACATAATGTGTTCTGATAAAGTTTGGTATTAATCTTGGTCCAGTGATAATTCCTGACAACATGGCTACACCCAAAACGAACCCACCTAAGATAGACCTTAGCTGCATCACTGAAACAAAACTAGAGACAATTACACCATGAATACACTAGCTTCTTGTTGCCCTTTAACAACAAGATTGATTGATCGATTGGTGTTGCTGTGCGTAAGGGTATATATATTTCACTTAAATGACGGTAGTGTATTCCAACACTGGCGGAACCAAGATGTGAAGCATTACCATAATGTTAGAAAGTGAATTTTTCTCCAATGCTAAGTAAAGACTGCATTGCTACTCTTCAAAGAAACTGCCCTTAGCCAGAGAGCTAGGGCAACAGGAAGCTCTCTCAATAAGGGTTTATTTCTCCTACCTGTTACTTTTCCACGTGTGAACAACATCAGGGTCTGTTATTCCTTGTTGTGCCGCCATCTCATCGAGGAAATCAAAGAGGTATTTAACGACGGGCGGTAACGACACGGAGGCACTCAAAACTGTTTTAAACAAGTCATCTACAAACTGTTGTAATGTACCCTGAAATTAAAAAAATTACATTACAGTATAAAAGTGTATTTCAGAGAGGTGTTGAGGTTAGCCAGACCTTGTTATATTTAGAAGCAAATATGATTGTTGTTTGATTGACTGGTGTTTACGCCATTCTCAAACAAAAACTGACACTAGCCCACATTGTTCGTTTATCTCATAAAATTTGTAAGGACCCATATTAAGGTTATGCTGGAAATATTACAGCCCAGGCCTGCAGGGTTAGGAAGTCAATCTCCCTAAGCGTCATAAAGGAAAACAGTACAACTACAGTCCAAACAAACTGCTCATAGCCAGAGGACTGTAACATGGATCAAAATTTCCACAGGCAGGCCTGTATTAACTTGTGCCCAAATAAGTTGC
>JARFOD010101475.1:0-30984 GCA_031763545.1 Mopalia muscosa
CCCTCGGCTTCCTCGGTTGATCGTAAGAGGCGAGAAAAGAGGTTGCTTTCTGTTGCCCTGGTGTTCGCAGAGCTAAACGGTAACGGGCAGCAGACTTGTTTGCGATGTTCTGTATTTGTGTCTGTCGTCATATAAGTGAAATACTTTTGAGTACGACGTTAAACACCAATCAAACAAACAAACAAACAATCGCTTACAGACTGACATACACATGTACAAAGGCTCAAGGCAGAGCAACTCCAAATTTTCATTCAAATAAAAGTGGCAAATGTATCTTTATATTAATATCTTTATATTAAACAATATATATTTTTAATATAGAGAAAGAAAATTTAATATATATGTATGTGATATTCAACAATTGTTGAACAAACCGACTTTTCACCGCGTACATCTAATTGATTAAATTCAAAGTAACTTTATATAAATAGTAATTTTGTTTATATTTTCTGACTTTCTTTTTCAAAACATATTCTGGCTTAATAGGAAAAGAAATGGTACTTAAGTAACTTTCATTGATGTGTATGTATACAATGTTTCATCATTTTAAGTCCATCCGTTTACAAATATTTAGAGGGGTAAAAATAATAAATTCTCCACTACATCACTATTTTTGGAGGAAAGTAAATTGCTATAAAAATAGCTCTATGAAGTTCAGTGTTTGCAGAAGTTGTCCATCTTTCTATATCACATGTTAAAATTCCAGGTTTGTGTTTGTGAATATCTTTTACAGCATTTTCCTTCCCAAAATAGCTCATCTCAGACATCATTCATCTTGAGCTGCTATTTTTGGCACGCTTCACTCCCTTTGGAGAGCTCATGTTTCTTAGAGGTGAATTTAGTTACTGTTGCCATAGCAACACAGACTGGCTAAATGTTGAACAGCTCTGTAATTTTCATTCACTATATTGAATTCACTTAACTGTGAAGGCTTAGGGTCAAAGGAATATAAGCAACTTTTGTTAACGTTGAATTAGGTTAAATAAATTGATTTTGTGTATGAAAATGAAATAAAATTTTAGCTTGGAAAAGTTTCATAAAGCTGTGTAATCTACACTATCAGTTTCACTCCTTTACAACACTCACCATAGCCATGCTGTTTACCATCTTGAATGTCCACACTGTCCTCACCTAAACTTTAACCAATCACCTCCCAGCTTTTTAAAAAATCTGAATAAATTATATTTCTGGTGCGATCTCCTGTAACCCCATTTTGTGCACCAATATCTTAAACCGGACATATCATTATGAACTGCCATTAAAATACACATTTGTCCCTCCTCCTGTTAGAGAGGTTGAGACTAGTAGACTCTGTGAAAATGTCGGACATATTTGTTTTTTACTGAAACTTTTGACTTTGTTATAAACCTATTGTCCATTATGATGGGATAGTTTGACCACACTCTACCAATACTCATACTGGTATGCGAAAACTTTTTAAAAAATAAAAAATAAATCAAAACATTTTTTAGAATTTCAAATTGGTTATCCCCCAACCACCCCACCCAATTTTTGTCAACCAATCAGAATGCCTAAAATTTTGGAGAAACCTGAAATCCCCTTAGGTCATTGGGACAAATTTGATTCAGATTATTAAATTTCTTGACCAATCAGAATACCTCAAATTAAGGGATAATCACCAAGAGGAACTTCTACAAACTGTATACCGAGAATAAGTGCCATAACTGTATGGTGTTGCCAGGAATCCAGAATAACCAAAGTATTTGTTTGTTTTACAGCAATGTTACAGACAATATGCAGAAAATCTGTATCTCGATTCAGCCTGGGATCCCCCTAAAAGGCGACATCCTAATAAAGTGCTATCACAAGAAGATGCGATCAGGCCAACGTGAAGTTATGTGGCGGGGACAATTTCATACCTGTGCTATCTCTGACTACAGCCTCATTTTCAGTAAATCTGAACTCGATGATGGCTCTATCGGTAAGTTTAAACAACATTTTTTTTATGCTTTGATGTCTAGTTTCACCGACACAAATTGACATCAGTTTATAGAATTTGTCATTTTGAAGCTTACACAAAATGACCTAGGGGCCATCCCCAATTTACCATAAATATTTGGGTGTCTTATAAAATCAATCGGTCAATCAGAGTATGGGGTTACACTACACAATGTATGAATAAAACAGTATCAAGTCAAATAGGGTTGCAGTAGTGGCAAAGTCAATTTGTTCTATTCATATAAAACTTTTTTTTCTTTCTCGCAGATCCGCGATTTCCAGAGAATGGTAAAGTAGAGATGGTTTTCTCCCCCAGGGAAGGATCGCTCAGCCATGATAAGAGTAAGTCATTATGCCTTTAATTTTTAGGTATATGTCGAACACAAATTCTCATCTCCTCTGTGGTACATGTATGGCACTTTAGTTGAACTCCAAATGCTCTAGGTGTAGTCTTGCTGCCTTAACAAATCACAGGAGGAAAAATAATTTTCCAATGTAGGAAAACAGATCACATACAGTTACTGTTTTATTTTTCCAGTTATATTTAGAAACTGATAGTAAATAAACCCTCATGGATAAAATTTCTAATTTCTCCTGAACACATCCTATGCATGTACATGTAAGCTTACGAAGTTCTCTCAAAGCCTACATCAAAATTTCTCTCCAAGAAATGATATTTGTCTTTAACTATGGTAGATACATGTAGTTGTAGGCCTTTTTAGGAGTGGTGAATAAATAAATACAATTTCTTTTCCTATTTTTCAGTAACTGGTTTTAAGTCTGATGTAACAGTGCCTGTTGACGAGGTGGGGGATGCCCTTGTCAGATGGGACTCTTATGAAAATTTTAAAGCCCTATTGGAAAATAACACAATAGAAGGTGAGAAACGCACTTTTTCTTGTTTGAGTTTATACCATTTTGTAACGATCAAATAGTGTAGCAATAATTTTATTATTCTGTAAGATCAAATAATGGAAAAATTAGGAATTTCAACATCAATGAAGAATCTGGCGAATTCAAATTGAAAAAAGTTAATGTTTATTTTTAAATGTTATGTAGTTTTGATTCTTGATTATTTTTATGAATTCCGGATTGATTGTCTTCGTGTGTGGCAATAGCAAAAATATATAATAAACTGACTAATATATTTTAATACCTAGCAATATAAGTTAATATTTAGTTTCCGCTTTAATTGTATTGTAAGTTTATGTAAATATGTTGTATAATCAGTGTGGATTGGACTTGTGAATATATTTATCAGGATACATATTTATGCTTTTATTGTCCATTAATTTTCTTAAAATACAATATATTTGTCTCATATTGAAATATTAAATCCTACACTGTTTGGTGCTTTATTTGTGCCTGGACAAAAGAGCTCTCAAAGGGAGATAATCAGTATTATTTCCACTGATGAGATTCACAAAGAGTAATCTTTGGACTTCAATTAAAGATACACATGGATGTATAGGGATTCAATATTTTAGTTTAAGTACGCCGTTAAATCCCCATGAAACAAACAAATAAATAAATATTTCGGTTACTTGAAGTTAAAACAGAGAATTATCTTACCTAAATGTTAATCCTCTGTTTAGATAAGGCCTTTGAAATATTTTCTGTTTTGTTGTTTTATATCCACATCTAAAGCATTTGTTTATAGATGATGATGTTTTACACCGTAATAAGGCTGTGTACAGTGTGAAGTGGACAATCCCTCGTCATATAAGTGAAATACCCTTGAGTATGACGTTAAACACCTATCAAATAAATAAATAAATAAATAATAAATAAACAAACATGACTCAGTATATACCCCACACCATCTGTACAGATATTTTTCTGTTTTGGCACTGGTTTTAAAATAAACCAAATTATTTGACTTTTGACAAATAAACCGAAATATTGAATGACCATGCAATCATGTGTATGTTTTATTGGAGTCTAAAGTTTACTCAACTTTGTGAACCTCATCTATTCAAATATTGCTTAACTTTGGAGAGCTCTTTTGTCAGGACAAAAAAGATCAAAGTTGTCATTTTACTCTTCAAAGAGAGGTAACTGTCTAGGTTATCTGATTTATCAACACTTTCTTTTACAACATTGATATTATAAATATCATTGTTAAAGTGGAGAGCATCGAGTGAGTGAAATAACCTTTAGTGTTAATCTAAAAATCCATTTGATCACTAAATAACGTAATGATTTCAAACGCATTTGACCAGTTTACCTGTTTCTAGGTGAAAATCCGGTATCATGTTTAACCCTTCTCAAACAGTGCAACATCTCTGTCAAATGATAACATTGCCAGTGGAGATTTCTTCCGCCATTCATTGAAACAGGGTTCAAGATGTACATTTACGTCTGAGTTGAATTATATGTAAATATCAATCAGATAGCCTGTACAATCCACAAACTGCTTAATAATATGTTAGTAAATATATATTTTAAATAAATAAAGTGAGAAGAGTTTGCTTGCCTCCACCAGGATTTGAACCCGGGACCTTTGGGTTAAATATATATATGTATGATAAGTGCTGTATATGTGTTGTGACCTTGACAATTTTACTGACAGATTGCCTTTGTCTTTTGGTTTTATTATTTTTATTTTTTTTCTAACAATTCTTGTAACAGACTTGAAGGAAAATGGATTACCACCAGGTGGAATACGATTTCAAAATTTCAACGTGACCGAGTTCAAGAACGAAATGCCTTTGGAGGACCTTTATGCTCGCGTCCAAAAGCGCAGAGTTGAAACACCCATACAGAATGGTACCGCTCATTTCGAGAATGGTTCCACACCATCGCATGTTCAAAATCAGGAATCGGGTACTTGTATAACCACTTTCATTTTCTAACAGCATGATTTTTAACATTATTTTTACCTGTAGCTCAACAGATTAAGGCTATTGGTATACAGCTTGTATGTATGTCTGTCTGTCTGTCTGTGTGTCTGTCTGTCAGTATGTAACATATTAGGGTAAACAAATTTAATGCACAATTGCTGTCACAGTTTGCTAATAAAGATTTTTTTCTCGCTGTTTTTGATGTTTTCAAAACAACGAAATTAAATAAATCCTAATTGATTCAAAGCTTTCTGGCTTGAATCTGGTTTTATTGATTGGAAACAGGTAGTTTCATCAGTATGTGCCCCGTGAGGGAGCAGGTGGGCCATGGCCCTGCAGAATACTCCATTGGCTTCCTCGGTCGATCGTAAAAGACGAGAAAAGAGGTTGCTTTCTGTTGCCCTGGTGTTCGCAGAGCTAAAGGGTAATGGGAAGCAAGTTTGTTTGTGATGTTCTGTATTTGTGTCCGTCGTCATATAAGTGAAATACCCTTGAGTATGACATTAAACACCAATCAAACAAACAAACAATCCAACTGTATGTTGTTAACAGGATAACTCTGTTATATATTCACGGATTAACTAGACACTTGAAGTATAGTCTCCTCCTTGAATTTCATCAACTTCCGTAAAACAAATGACAGCCATTGCATCATATTCATATTCACGCCTTTGTGTTGTAAACATGATAATTTAATGTCGAATTCACAGATTAACTTGAAACCTGGAAGTTATCTTCCTACATGTTCTACTAAACAGATGATAGGATTGAAGCAAAGAATGCGATTGTATTTCTCTCAATTCCGTAAAAAAAATGACATCCATTGCATAATTTTACAATATTCATGTATGTTTTTCTTGTGAATTCCTTAACTCTGTAACAAATTCATGGATTAATGTGAAACTTGAAATACAGGCACTTCCTGTTAAGACAACAGATAGAATTGCATTTCACCAAATTCTCTTAAACAAAATGGCCCCCATTGCATGGCTTTAACAATATTCACTCTTGTGAAAATGGTAGCTTGAGAACAAATTCAACAATAACCTTGGACTTTAGTTTTTGTTTATAAAGACCAAGGATAGGATTGCATTTCACCAACTTACACAAAACAATATGATGACCATCGCATAATTTTTCAATATATACCCATTTGTGCTGAAAATATGATAAATTGAGACTTGAAACTTGTACTGTGCTTTCTCTCCTTAACACAAAGAATGGGATTGGATATCCCCAAGTTCAATATGACAAAATGGACCCCATTGCATAATTTAGCAATTTTTACATCTGTACGGGTTGTGAACAAAAGGCTTCAGAACAAATTCATGGAAATATTTGAGAACATTTTATTTAATTTCCGCAATCCAAAATTACCATCACTCATATTCAGATATTACCTTTACTTACCTTTAAACTTTGATTTTTCTTCCCTTTTAAATACCATTGATGTGTTTGTTTTTTAATTGGTTTCAAAACTAATATGGCCAACCTTGCATCTTGCAGGAAAAAGGTGGAAAAAAAATATAACTTTTACTTTTTGGCTCTTTTTATAGCAAAAAATAGTTCTTTAACAAAAGTATGAAAAGGTGATTTGACTGGGATTACGAGATATACATATTCAAAAGAAGCATTTAGTGGTAGGCCTGCTAGCTACTCAGCTTGTGTTTTTTTTGAATTGAAAAAATAATAAATTTTAATTTCAGTCCTGTTTTATGGAACCAATTTAATACCATAATACCGGTAAATGTGTCTTCAAAAATCTCTTATATGTTATTATTAAATTTAATAAAATTTCATTACAGGTATTTCACATTGACTTTGGACATTTTCTTAATCACAAAAAGAAGAAATTTGGGATCAATCGAGAAAGAGTGCCTTTTGTCCTGACTGATGACTTTGTAAGAGTTATCATGAAAGGGGCAGACAACACTGAAAAAAGTGAAGAGTTTACCAAGTGAGTTATCTCCCTTGTTCTTCAACACATGAACGCCTCATTACTGAGGGTATATATATTTAGATCTTGGTCAGATTTATTATAAGTGGCCTGTGAGTGTAACTTGTTGCCGTTACTTGCCAGCACATGTTGAAGTCATTTTGTCACCAGATAATTTCATGTACAAATGTTGTGAGGGCTTGTGTTAAACTTCGACTGTTTGACAAAACAATTTCTGTTTAGTTCAAAAACATAATCACATTTTTATTGACCACAAAGTCATATATATTTTTTGATTTCTCAGTTACATGAAAATACCGGGCAGGTGGCTGTAGCTTAGTGGTAGTGTGTGCCCTTCCTAATCCTACTCCAATTTATTGTTCACGGTATCCAGTCCGTCTGTCAACCATCTGATATATGAATGAGTCTCAAGATGTGGCTCTGGCAGTCGTAGGGGTTGTTTTTTACGAGGTTTCATCCCTGTTTTTCTCTGTAAAATGGCAAGGAAGAGTAAGAAGTGGACAATCCGGCGTCATATAAGTGAAATATCCTTGGTAAAGTGTAACATTTTGGTAAATTCTAACCTTGGTATAATGACAACCATGTTGTAGACAGCTTCAAATGCATATGTTTTAAGAGCGGTTTTACAAAAGATTTTCTGCTTGAAGTGAAAAATTCTGAATCACATTTACAGAATACCACCGGGTGATACAAAAGTATTTCTCGCTTTCACTGTTGTATGTCGATCTTAAGACCTTCAGTATTTTTGATTGATTAAATATTTATTCACCCAACAAAATTTAAAACATGATTTGATAGTAATTACAAGTAAATCTAGGTAGGCTGGAATAAAGTTCCTATGCAGAGGTATTCATTTGAGGTGCATGTTGATACACTTTCCAACTTTATTGAAAAGCTGCACACCTTGGTTGTCCTAGTGTCAATTATTGTTTGAATACATTTCCGTGACCGTCATATAAGTGAAATACTCTGAAGCACAGCATAAAACACCAATCAATTAAGGTAGTTACAGCAATTGTGGGTGTGGTTTTTACAAGATTTGCAATATTTTATTAGGGTAGGATGGGAAATGTACAGTATGTCATATAATCTAAATAAATGATTACAGTGATAAAACACCAATCAATCAAAGAATCAAACCAATAAGATATATTTTTGTTTTGATTTGTTTGTTTGATGTCAAAACCACCTTTAACATTACCAGGGAAACATCCCTTGTGACTCCCTCATTTACCTGTTGGTCGACAGGTGGGTTTGATTACAGTGATAAAACACCAATCAATCAAAGAATCAAACCAATAAGATATATTTTTCTTTTGATTTGTTTGTTTGATTGGGGTTTAATGTCATACTAATGAGTATTTTACTTTTATGACAACAGATTGTTCACTTGACACTGTCCCTTGCTTTAATACAATAGAAAACTGAGAGAAAAATGGAAAAAAAAAACACCTTTAACATTACCAGGGCAACATCTCTTGTGACTCCCTCATATACCTGTTGGTCGACAGGTGGGTTTGATTACATTAGCCTTTGGATTACTAGTGATTACTGACATCTTTTATTTTATCTTTCAGGTTCCAAAAGCTGTGCATCCAGGCCTACAAGTGTCTGCGAAAACATGCCAATTTGTTTATCGTGTTGTTTACTATGATGCTGTCATGTGGTATTCCAGAGCTTCAATCATTGGACGATATCAGTTATTTGAGGAAAACGCTTGCCGTTGAATCAACAGAAGAAGAAGCAGTAAAGTATTTCAAACAACAGTTACATAACGCCCATAAAGGGGCGTGGTCAACAAAACTCAACTTCCTTTTACATGGTATTTTCAATCCTTGAAAGGGATTCCCAGCTTAGGAATCTATTACATGTATTTCACAATTTCCCAAATGATCAAGTTCTGGAGATGTCAGCTGCATCAGCAAATATATTTGCTAAAATGCAAACTACATGGATGAACGAATTATGAGTTTAAAAAGGTATCTGAGTCTCAAACCTGAAGAAAATATTTGTTGCAAAGAATAAATCTGGTGAAATCCAATTAACACAGTCAATAGAATGAGGTCAACGAAAATGAAATAGCTTTGTGATGTTCTTAGTTACCACATGATATCAATAAGAAGTTTAAGCCATGTCTTAAATTTCAAAAGAAGCAGCTGGTAGACAATTTTTACATTGAGGCGGTCGAGCTACAAGACACTCATAGGCAAGCTGTACGAGTCAAAGACCAAAGTTGCACAGTGGGTTGAAAAAAAACTGGAATCAGAAGACATTCCAAACCTCGTTTGCAAGCTTGTCATGATTTGCCGACCCAACTTCCACACACACTCAAACACCAACACAAAAGTTTTGGCACATGCATTTTTTGGCATAGATCAAATAAAAAAAATCAGGCTTTCTTTAAGTTCTTTCTTTATGCAAAATTCTATTCAGATTTATTTTTATTTCCAGCAAATGAAACAAAATAATGTTCATTTATATTTTATTTACAAGAATATTTTTATATCTCGCAGATAGATTATTAGAAACAAACAACAACAACAAACTTTAAAATTTTAGACCACATCTTGCCGTGGGTTAAGCCGCTGTAAGTTTACAATCTAAATACATAGTTCCGTGGAGTAAAAGGGGAACCTGGGTAGGCATCTGCCAATGGAGCCACTCAAACAAAAAAATGATCAACAAAACAATAATAGTTTCCAGTTTTTGTGTATAGTCTCAATGAGATATAAATTTAGTATACAATGTACGTTTTTTGTCCAATCAGATTTTGTTGAAACAGTCCGTGGTCCGTTTGACTGCACATTGGTCTAACCGCCTTTTATTTCCTTTACAAAATTCTGTCCAGTTTGACTTATCACTTGGTTGTGAATTATGCCATATTTTGAAGTCAAAAGTGATAAGAACAATATTGATAGAAAGCTATAAATTGTTTAAAGTGTTGTTTTTAGGCTTCTCATTGTCTGCATATAGATCTATTTTTAAAATACTGGGCATATTCTGTCATAAAATGAGCGCATTTCATGTTTATTCAAGTTTTTCGTTTCAATGTATTTCATGTGTGTTAATATTTTATTTCGCTTTAGGTCATATCATTTTCGGCATTAATTTCTTACCTTTTTTACATATATTTTATGCTCTTCATTTTGTTATTTTGGTTATTTTTTATTTTATGAATTTATTTTTAAACAACCTGGCGTGTAACAAAATACTCCTTCCATCTTATGCATAGTTTTAGTTTCTACCACATAATTCATATTTCTCTACGATCCATATGTCTTTATTACCCCTACAGTTATTTTATGCGTATATTCAGTTTTGGGTGGTTGATGGGAAATTGCTTTTGCCTTGATACAAGGGGCTTCCTCTCGCTCTGGTGCTCTCATGAAGCTAGTCTGTGAAGGGGTGTGTTTGGGGGTCATGTGCTTGTCTTATTATTTGTTGCATATTCAATGGGATTGGGCATGGTTTTCTTCACTTATTGGACAAAAAAGCTTTCATGCACAAGTATGGCATATAACAAAGAAAGGGCCCATCTTAGGGCCTATTTTATTCATGCTGTTGTGTACTGTAAATTTGACTCCTGTCATGTGATTGGCTTGTGTCAAGATTGAGGGTGATTTGCTTTACCCATTGGACAAACATGCAGTCATATGCAATAAAAATAAGTATGGCATAAAATCTCCATCAAACAAAGAAAGGGCCCATCTAAGGGTCTATTTAATTTTTACTGTCCGGTGCTGTAAACTGAACTCTCTAAGACCTGTCATTTTTGTCACCCATGTTAAATTCACACAGCGGTTTCTGTCGCCTATGCGCTGACACATAAGGTATGTCAAAAAACCTTAAGTATAATATAAAAACCCTAACAAACTAACGATAAACTGTCAATTGTGTCTCATTTGCAAAACTGATTATGCCACTTTTTTTTTTTTTTTTTTTTTTTTTTGTCTGTTTGAATTTCATTTGTAAGAGTTAATTTCAGTTTATTGTTGAAAATTATACCAGTATGTAAATATATTACAAATTGAATAAGTCTATAGTTAGTGCCAAATATTTATGGCAAATAATTTGTCCAATATCGTCTTTTGTCTGAAATTTGAGAAAATCGTAGAAATATATATAATTCTGAATATGTTATACTGTTATCAGTTTTGATTTCCTTCCATTATGATTTTTCATTTATTTAATTAGAAGTCGCTCCAGCCATGTTTTACAACGAATGTTTTTCTCTTCTCTCATGATGTTAAGCGTACAGTGTTAGGGGCATGATAATTTAGCCTAGTATAAGCAAATTGATAATATGTTTGGCCAGGGGTTATTATGCTTTGACTGAGTGGATTTTTAGATATTTAGCTAGACGACCGTATACTGTGACTAGGACGCGATTTTGGGCAGGGATTTGGGTTTTGGTAGTTGTGGGAAACCTTTTTCCAGATCTAAGTATTTTGAACATGGTAACCATTATATGTAAGTAACCAGGTGTAGTCACGAAGGGAAACAATGCATTATTAGCAAATTAATACTTATTCAGGTACTTGATTTTGTCGAATGCTTTTAAAATGAATTTTAGATGAAAATTTACATGAATGAAAATCTTGTAGGTTTTTCCTTTCAACGTTTTTTTTTTTTTTTTTTTTGGACAAAAATTTGGGGTCTGTTTTTTATTATTGCCAAATTTACTCTGTACCTCGTGTTACCCAACATGTCACGGAAGCTAAAGTGTCCAGACCATTGTATAAACTGTAGAAGTTTGTATCCCAGTGGAGGCAATCAACATTTCCTTTCTCTACCTTAACGTTAAACTCTTCTTTGTATACATGGGGCCGGTGGCTTAGTGGTAGCATATGCGCTCACTAAACTGAACCTGCTTCAATGGTTATTGGCTAAGTGTCCATATACTTTGACTGGTAGGGTTATCGGCTAAGTGTCCATATATTATGACTAGTAGGGTTATCGGCTAAGTGTCCATATACTATGACTGGTAGGGTTATCGGCTAAGTGTCCATATACTATGACTGGTAGGATTATCGGCTAAGTGTCCATATACTTTGACTGGTAGGGTTATCGGCTAAGTGTCCATATACTATGACTAGTAGGGTTATCGGCTAAGTGTCCATATACTATGACTGGTAGGATTATCGGCTAAGTGTCCATATACTTTGACTAGTAGGGTTATCGGCTAAGTGTCCATATACTATGACTGGTAGGGTTATCGGCTAAGTGTCCATATACTGTAACTGGTAGGGTTATCGGCTAGGTGTCCGTATACACTGTTTGAACAAGTAGTTTTTTGTTTTTGTTTTAAACGATGTAAAAGTATGTCATTGAGTTTGTTCTGTGGTAAATGACCTAAATTACTGCTCTGAATAGTCCATAATTTTCTCCTCGCATATCACTTATCACTAATACATGTTTATTTATTAATTTATTATTAGGAGTTTCAATATTTTTCTTGTTGAAACTTTGTAGTGTATTACATTGGTATTATTGCATACTGTAAATCAACTCAACTTTCATTTATGAAAACTTGTTACCTTTTTGGTAGTTGTAAAAGTATTATCGCATCTACATTGTAAACAAACAAATTTATGTCTCCCGAGATATCCTGATGCAGTTTGTTACTGAAAATATGCCATGGCCTAAAAAACCCAAAATACTGATCCTTGAAATTTTATTGACGAAAGTTTTGCTGATTTAGGACAGTTTATTACATTATTATATATAAAAGACCATGTACGGTATTATACGTGTTTAAGCGCTTTGTTTACGAGCAGTTTATCAGTTTTGCCATCTGTGCTAGGGTAGTATGTATCAAAAACAGTCAAGCTGATACCTTAAATTAAATTTCCAAGTTAGTGAGCCTTTCTCATTTTATGGCAATGTTAAAGTGACTGTTTACTGTTTGAGTTAGTGGTGCTTTCTGAGCTAAAGAGGAACAGGAAATAAATATGTTTGTGATGTGTTTGTATTGTCCTGTGAATATGCTGTATTTGAGCTGTACTATTGGTGGTGTCGTAACAGTCCTGGGTTGGTTTCCTTCACCCAATGGAGATTGGACTGGCACATCGTTGTATGAGTCAAATAACATGTATCTTAAGCACGGTGTTAAACCCCAATCAAACAAACAAACATTTTAGTTATACCCTAGAGCACTGTGTTTAACACATATCACTCTGTAAGATAATGAGTTGCCTTGTCCTGATACTATCATATTACCCAAAAGATTATTACACAAAGCAGTTTTAAGCACAAGTTTACTGCTTAATTGTACTTAAATTTATTTTATTTTTCTATGTATTGAGGTGGTCATCCTGTTACCTGTAGGACAATTATCTATTCCACTTCAGATTATGCAAGTGTTGAGAAATACGTTGTGTGACTGGCAATCACAGGGGGGGTTTGTTACGAGGTTTCGTCCCCATTTTTCACCGTATTTAAGTAAGGGGTTTGATTCCCTGAGGTTTCTCAACTTGCACAAGTTTTTGAAAACTAGAATCTGTACAAACTATGAAAGTGTTTATTTAATTTATTTAATACAAACTACACATCATAGTCAAACTCCCTGGTTCCATCAAGCTGCCTGCCAATATGACAAGACTTTAGACAATTTTTTAAATAAAGAAACATGGAGTTATACTCTCCTGTAATGAAGGTACATATGTATGTACTTATATTTTTAGCTGGACAATTACACATATCATGATACTTTTTATCATTGTTCAATTAAGTTTTTTGAGGATTTAAATGTTTTCAGCATTTTAACCAACTATTTCCTCCCCTAAATCATTGACTGATTTACATCACAGCTAGACTGTACTGTCAGGGTTTAGAATTTCATGACGATGGTCATTATTTCACGATGCTAATAAAGGTGATAATAGTGAAAAAAAGAGGCTAAAATAAACTCTTAACTATTTATTGAGTACTGGTATATGTAATATGTATTTTAAATAAACCCTAGGTAATGTCAATGCAAACACATGTTGATCCCGCAGGAAGTCCAAACACTGTAAAGTGATAACAATGTGAACATTAGATAGACTGTGTTAACCTATGTAAATATACATGTGTAGATTGTTAATGGCGTGCACTTAAGGCTTGAATGTTAATTGTTACATGGTGAAACTGAAAGTAGAATTTGAATGAATGATGTAAATATTTGAATAAATGCTTCCACTGTTTATCTTATTTCAGCTTTTTGTTGTCTTTTGCTCATATTTATTTTTCGAAGATATGAATTCAGAACAGATAGTTTTTTTTATCAATCTGAAAGAACTATCGTGTTATGTTCCACGCAAAAGTTATGAGTTGTGTGGTGAATAAAATTGTTTTGTGGCCTTTAAAATAATTTTTCGCAGTAGGAGGGGCATCTTCTCTAGCCAAGGGTTACTATTCCGAGCTACTCTGCATTTGAACACTTGGCAGATAAGTCCTCTATAATGGGACTCGGCTTCCAAGCAATTCCATCAAATCAGATGTTGTGCTCTAACTTGTGCAATTAGAAGACTTGGCTAGTGAATTTGGCGGCGAATGTAACGGTAAACTGCGGGAGTTAGCTAGAACCTTGATCGTTTTATTCGCCAGATGACGTAGCTGAAACTCTCATTGTACATTAATTATCTGCCAAGAGTTCAAATGCAGAGTAGCTCGGAATAATAACCCTTGGAAAGAGAAGATGTAGTAGGAGGGATGGTTGGAGAAAGCTTTTCGTTGCCCTGGTCAAGGGGCAGCACTAAGCCGATCTGTACACAATGTCTTTATATTGCATCTTGTGATTGTCTTTTCTTTCCTTGTTGACGGGTGGTTAGTATGCCATCATCAATCTACTTAAAATCATATCTCAAAAATACTCAACATGTTTTCTTTGTTGCTATATTGAGATTTAACGCAATCACCCTACCTACAATGTCTATTGGTTTCCTAAATTGACAAATCACAGAGCCGCGTCTCAAAACTGGTTGTAAAAGCCACAGATATCTACCGATGAACAGAAGTTTACTGACTGCATATTTTAACATGACTAAAGAATGTGCACATTATCAACAAACATCATTCAAATGATAAACTTTGAGTGGAGTTATATTTCCCCCTGTTGTGTTTACTACATGTGACTGACAGCATCATTTCAGAAGCCGCATGTTATCTGTGTTTTAATTGGACAATTGAGACTGTTACCTATTGTGAATCCAAATACCCTTGACCTAATTGAACAGTATAAAATATATAAGGTGACTGCGTTAGATCTCAATATAGCCACAAACAAAAAACGGGGAGCGCTTTTGATATCTGGTTTCAATGAGTTTGATGCCATCATATGACTGAGACAAAAAACTCAGAACTTTTTTGATTGATTGAGGTTTTTCGACGTAATGTTATCCGCCACCAATTGTTCTACCACAACATCTTCCGCTTTTTCTTGAGTCCTTGTATAAAGTGAAAATCAAAAAGCTTTAACATTTAACTGCCTGATATTTGCACAAAAGCTTTATTTTTGTGTGATTTGTAGGCCCCCATGGCACTGTCCAACTTGATGTTTGCTAGTGAAATAACCTTAAGTGTAGCATAAAATTTAAAATGAAACAAATTTATCCAGATGACATTTCTAAGTGGCCATGACTCAGTGGTAGCGAGTGTGCTTCCTAAACTGAACCTGCTTCAATTTACCGTTCAGGGGTCGATTCCCCCTGTGGACGATCAGGTATATGAACGAGTCAAATGTTGTTCCTCTTGCGATCGCAGGGGTGGTTTTTACGAGGTTTCTGCCCAGTTTTTCACCGTAATAAGGCTGTGAACAGTGTAAAGTGGACAATCCGTGGTCATGTAAGTACAATACCCTTGAGTACGACGTTAAACACCAATGAAACAAACAATTCTTAAACCTAGAGCTAAGGTATCACTCAAAAGTCTCCAGGCTGAGTAGGATCCCAGGAGGTAAATTTGACAAATGTGGAAGCGGCTTTTACCATGTTTCCTGTCACAGTGTTTTAAGACCTTAAATTTAGTAAATTTGTCCAACAAGGAAACAAATACAGTTCAATACAATTTAGCTCTCTTTACTATGAACTATTGGCCGGCATTGATCAAAATACCTGAGCCTAAATTTAAGGATCGGGCACTTTCCCCAATATGTTATCCAAGTTAAAAGGGCCAAAATTAGAGAGACGTTCATTATCAAAGCCACTTGGAAAAAAAGAGTTTGTAAAAGATAGATGTGAAGCCTGTAACAACAAATACGTCAGGACTCCACCCCCTGTCCCTCTACCCCCCTCTTTCCCTCCCTCGCTATCTTTCCCTTGCTCTCCCTGGCCCCCCTCTTTTCCTCCCCGCCAAAAAATAAAACTGTTCCCATTATGAAAACCCTGATTAACCAACCAAAACCAAATAAATGAGGCCTGCAGAAAAACAAAACTTGTTCATGCTTAATGTGTCATTTATAAAGAAGTGTTAGGTACAATAAAGATTGTCGTGACGTTTATCTTATTGTCTTCAATATCAGGTCAATTTATCAGTAAGAAGTGTAACACGTCAAAAACGGCTTCATTTCGATGATAAAAATCGCACATGTCAAAAACACACGTGGTGAAATTCCGAGGTCGAAGGTCAAGCACGCGACCCGGAAGTCTAACGTTTGACACTTTAAGCTAAAAGGAAGATGGCGTCGAATGAAAACAAGTTTAGACGTCGAGTAGAGTTTGTATTAGTTTGAATGTGTAAATATTGGGATTGAGGCACGCAAAAATCGAGAAAATGTATCTAATGAAAGCGAAGAAGGAGCTTGAGCGGCTGGATCAAAAAGAACTGCAAGAAAAACGAGAAAAATACGTTGAACAGCGAGTGTACAGTTCGTCCGGCGAAACCTCAAAAGCAGCCGACACAAACTCTAGTCCACCAGTGAGGGGCCCTGTAGGGGGTTTTAATTTTAAACAATCGCCTGATTTTAAGCCAGAGGATTTACCTGATGGGGCATGTTACAGACCAAAAACTGTTTTTGATAGTGATCAAGACACACAAACGGCTGTAAGAACGACGGAGGTGAGTTTTATGCTTAGTTTTCTTCCTTTTCTCCGTATTTATTTTCTAAGTTGACAAGTACATGTAGGCCTATGTCCTTGACAGCTGACAGTCCGCCTCCCGTCAAATGTATTTTCAAAGGCATTTTATTTTTGGCACTGTCATTAGTTTTATTAGCCAAAGCGTATTAATTGATTGAAATTGTTGTTTAAAATAATTTGGCCTATTGACCAAAGCTCAACGCTGATTTCAGTTGGATGTACATGATGTAACCACATCATAAAGTTATAAATGAAAGTCAGAAACCAGAAAACGTGTGAAATGTTTTTGTCAAATTTGCATTTTATAGTTGTCTTACCCAGTGGCTAAGCCAAAAATCACAAGTATGGTGTCTAAAATGGTAATTTTGCTTTACTTTAAGTTTTAATGTTTCTGGGTTTGCCTATCTCCTGCATGTAAAAGTTTCTTAAAAGAGGGTGTCCAAATGAGGCACTTCATTTCAAGGTGTACATTTGGATGGGTGGACATCCCTAGCTGTTAGCTGCCCATGCAGTGCTTTTTAGTGTACTGTATACAGTACATGATTAAATAATTAAAAGTATATTTGTTGCATGATTATGTAATTTATGCATCATCAATAAGATTTAAAAAATTGGTATTTTTATAATTAAGTTAAACGCACCATAAAATTGTCTAAAGTTGTACTTTATCATGGTTTGTTGCCAGTTAAGATTCTTTTGAGCTTTTTTCTTTTACCCAACATGCCCAATAGCTGGCACACTAGCATATACACTGTACATGTATAAGCTTAAATAAAATAACTTGAAGAATTGGTTTTAACTAATAATGTATTTTGATTGACTGAACATTATTTATTTTTTATCGTGAATACATGTATGTCTTTTAACTATACATGTGTGTTCTCTTGCATGTTAAAGTTTCTCAAAACAGGGTGCTCAACAGAGGCAATTGTTCCCTTCAGGTTGCCCATTTGGATGGGGGGCCACCCCTATGCCTAAACCTTACAATTGGCTGGAGTCGCTGGACGTCCAGTCCTCTACACCCTTGACCAGTGCAGTTTTGGGCTATAGGGCAACACAAAGCTGATCTATTATTGCACTTTTTTCAGCACAGTAAATTGACATCCATGTACATGTACTGTGTTGTTTTGTAGCATGCATAAAGTCCATTGATTGTGGGCTTGTGGCCATGATGTTGCATCTATAGGGTGATTTCAATAACAAGCTGGAACATCATGACTGACTTAATGGCAGTTTGTTTGAAGAGTAGCAATAATGTTTAAATAGAGGAAGATCAAGTTTCCAACAGTATCAAAATCCCTAATATTTTATGGTTGCGCTACTGTCAATTATTGTTTGAATACGCCCCTGTTAAAAAAGTGAAATATCCTTAAGCATAGTGTAAAGCATCATCCAATCAATCAATCACTCAGTCACTCATGAATCATGACTGACTGAAATAACATAAACACCTAAATCCAACAAAAGACTATTGATTTGATATATAAGCTTATCTCTTATTTCATCAGAAATGGAAATTACTTTTTCCTTAAGTTGCTAACTGATGAATGTTTTGTGTTTGTATATTATTGCAACACTTATGATAATTTGGAAAAAATGCTGTTGAATTGATTTGTTCTTTGCTGGTCTATGGGAACAAAATAAGCTTATAGTCTTTGTGTACAACAGTACAAGTATGGCCAATGAGGGCTGGACTATTTTTGGCTTGGTACAGCATGCAGGCCTAATTATTGTAACGGAAACAAAGGGCTTTGCTTATAAATACCAATCTAATACTGCGACACATGAATAAATTACTGTCTGGGAGGCAGAGTATCTTAATTGCACACTATACTTGCTAACATACATGACCCCAAAGCCAAACAAGTGGTCACTGACTGGCACGCTAGGTAGACAAGGGGCTTAAAGATTAAGTACTACTTCTACTGGGGGACCAGTCAGCCAACAAAAATACTGAGTAATCAGTTAAGATTGTTATTTGTTGAGTGAGCTGGGTAATGTACTATCCATTGGGGTCTATAATATATATAAACTTATCAGTTTGGACAAATTGCAAATGATTGTTCGTTATTTGTAAACCTAATTTGTAAAACTAATTTGTAAATATCCCGCTGTCTAATTGAAGCACAGTAAGTTTTCAAACCTACGTGTATATGTACGTCTGTCTTCAGTTAGAAAATGTTGGAACATCTATTTATTTTAGCAGATTGCTGTTTTACGCATCAAGTTTGAATCCTGGTGGAGGGAAGCAAAATTTTATTTCCCTACAAACAAACAAAAATGTATAATCTTAAAATATTTATGTAAGGAGAGGAAAAGAACGACCTTTGGAAATTATGGCAGTGGATGGGGAATTCAACGACGGATAATTAAGCAAACGACCAATCTTTTTCAGCAAACAAATAACTTGTTCTCAGAGTTACAATTTTAATCTCGACCCATCACACGTAAGTTTTAATTAAGTCAGGCTTTGTACGAACGGGAAAATATTTACTGGCATTATTTCTTTGAAGGTTAATCTGAAATCTTTTCCAATCATGTACGTTCAACCTATTGACAATCTGATAGGCAAAAAGTGTTTTGGAGGAAAGTGGTTACGGATTAATCTGATAATGTGCAGAGTTTTGACATGTTACAATGTATGTGTTTAATGAACTTCATTTTTTTTTAGACTTAAATTGGAAAAAAAAACAATAAAAAATCTTAATGGAAAGTTCACTTATGGGGATGCAAATTATAGATTAATTCCAATATAAATTTTGACTAAATGACAAAGTGTTGGATTCAGAAGTAAATAATTGAAAAGTTTCTGACTACATGTATCTATACATGTGACCTAATGACCTATGTAAGCTTGCATGTTTCATATCAATTTTTTTATATACCTGAACATAATATAGAGGAGAGTTATTAAATAGTTGCTTGCTCTCTGGCTGAGGGCAGTGTGTTTCAAGTATAGACATGCTGCTTTACTAATAGCACTGGAACAGCATTAATTTTAAAACATAGCGAAACACATCATATTTCTGTGGTAATTAAGCTGATTTTGTTGGTTTACACTGCTGTGAAAAAAATTCCCTTAGGCATGGCCACACATTGAAAACATACAACCATGGTTCGGAGCCCTCAGCCTATTAAAAGGACAGTATAATGGAATTATGTTCATACTGTCGGCTATGGGGGAACATTAATTTTCCATAAGAGCATTTGTTTATAACACTTTCAAGTAATACTTCACATTATAGTTGTGTTGTTGCTGTAAAACTGCCATCATTAAGTGAAATATTCACTTACATTTAGCATGATGTTAAACACACATTAATTAATCGATCAATCAAGGGAGTGAAATGCAATGTCTTTTTGAGTGATTTTGAAAATAATTTATGGGCCATATGTATACATGTAGCTCATGTAAGCTTATATATGCAGTATTTGGACAGAGTGTCTTGTTCATGAGTGTGCAGCCACTGTGTTAAACACCAATCAATCAATCAATCAATCAATCAATTAAATTGTCTCATACAGTCTCAATTACATATTTAACGTTCACCAATGTATTTACATGCATGTACATGTAGCACATGTCCAGGCTGTGTAAACAAGTTTACATCACATGATGATGATTGACATTTAATCTGTGTCATTAAGTGCATTGATCTGGCCACTACATCACTCATTTCACATGCTGGACACATCACAACTGTTTGTCCCTAGTTAACGACTCTCTTAATTAATTACATCGTTAACACTGATGTGGTTTATCTGCAAATCTTATTTGAGGTTTGCCGCCAGTCACATCATGGTAATGAATTCATTTTGCGATTGATTTGCTGCTGTAATTTAGCAAGATTCTTCACCTTTAATGTGCCAGGTCAACTAAATTTGAATTTCTTGTTATAAAACCCTGTTGTTGGAGCCAGACCCTACATTACACAGCTGTTATGATTCTTGTAATCTAAGTTACATTTCAAACAGGGCCTTAGCTAAGCTTACTGGATTAGAAATCTCCCTGTCAGAAATCCTTCTTTTCAGAAATTTTCTGACAGGTAGTTGTCTGATAGTTGGGTCATCCATAATAATGTATAATTTGTTTCCCATAATTCACCTACCCTAAAAAATTAACATAAAAAACAAGATTACAGGCATTATTTTTTGTCAATTGGGAAAATGAGGAACTTCTTTTCATGAACTAGAAAAAAGGAAAACGTCAATGAAAATGGATGAGGTTGCATACCAAGCAGTCCTGTTGCATATTATATAAGCTCAGACTAACAGCAGTATTTTTCAAGCATATTTATACAATATTTGCCCCCCAAAAAGGATTACTTTTCCAAAACTTTGTGTAGGAATACTAGTTTCCTTTGTCAGTTGTTCTGCTTTCATAATAAAAGTGCAAAAATACCTTTCCTGAAAGCAGCTTTAGATTCACTAAAAATGGGAAAATTAGTTGCTAGAGACAGTAACAATCTTAATATTTCCCCCAAAAGTCATGAAAATGTATTGTTATTTCCACCCCTGAAGTTTACATGTAGCAATTATCCGGCCATTGTTAACATCTGTATTCTGTATTTTGAACACGCTGCATTACTGAAATGTAATATCTTGTGTTGAAGTATTATCTGTCCATTGTTGTCTAGCCTCTAGACTACAAACACTTGTAAATTCTATTAGATTGGCATTGAGGTCAATTGAACGGATTGTCTTGAATATTAAGTCAAGTAAGGCCAACTGAAAGGGTACATGCAACATTCTGAAACTGGGGCCTTGAAATAACTCTTGAGATAACATTAATGATGATTTACTAAGGTTGTCCTCTGGCAATTTGGTTCTCCAACAGCCATCCATGTAATAGCACCTATATATAATTTTACATGTATCATCCCATAAAGAATGCTTCGCCATCTTTACTTCAGGGTGAAAATGTGTGTTCATTCCACCATGTCATAGACCACGTTAAACCCAAATCAATCAATCAAACAAACAAACAAACAAACCACAATATTCCAGTGGACTGTCAGTTATGGTGCTGCCTCTGCTAGCCAGATACTCCAGTTACAATCCTGGTGGAGATGAGCAACATTTTCTTTCTCTATAATAAAAATATAGCATTTTACAGTTTTCATCCACTTTTCCAAGTTCCGATTATGTTAATCTTTGTACTGTTATCATGACATACATGTACATATACATGTTATATTTTATAAAACAAAAAAAATTGAGCACTCATGGGAGACCATATTCTGGTAATGTTACATGGAAATACTGGGTTCGACCAGATTTCATGTGATTAGGCTGATTATGGTCTGTTGAATTTAGGGTACACTATAGGAACCTGGAATAATTTTCTAGAACCTCCCCTGACTACAAAGTATGAGATATTCAGTGAGAACTTACATGTACATTGTGCTTTTTCAGCTTTGTGCCACATGTTATTTAACCAGTAATAGTATCATGGGTTAAAGGGGCCCATGAAAGGGCAAATCCTATTGTTTTACCAAACCTAACCTTAACTAGACTGTGTATGCACAGGTCTAGGGGGTCACTTGTCAACCGGGAAGTTCTTAGAGGGATATCCCTGTATGTTTACCAAGCTCTTTCTTGGCCCCTTACATGTACATGTATGTCCAAAGGATAGGACAGGTTGTTTGGGTGGATTGCCTCAATGACATTAGGGACTTACCGGTACAATAGCTTCCACTCCGTTACATGCAATTGTTCTGATAGCAACTGCGTTTTACTTTATAATATGTAAAATTTACATCTTCTTTACCTTACATGTACCTTATGAGTAAAATAAATACATATAAGTACCAACCAACCCAAATACATGTAGCCAAGTGTCTGAGAAACAGCTGTTATAAATGCAGCTAGATATAAAAAAAAAATAATAGATTTTTAAGTGTGAAATCAACTTTTTGTTTAAATTTGACTTCAAGTTCCATTTCTGAGGATGACACATTAATTATGTGTGTAATGGGCCCTGCAGCCTTCGCTTAGTGGTAGTGTGTGCGCTTACTTATCGTATTTGATTTACCATTAATGGGTTCGAGTCGAGGTATAAGGTTCACTAGCCAATCTTTTAAATGGGTCATTTGTGTTACGACATTCTTGGTTTTAGAGGGCCCTTGACCAAGGCTCAGTGATTAGCATGTTGAACAACTGATCGTCCATCAATGTACCACTCAGAGGCTCGAGTCCCCATTTCACCATTGGTATACATGTATGCTCAGGGGGTCCCAGAAGGTTAGAGAGGGTGGCTTTGCTAAGTTCCCTCTCAGAAATAAGGCAGAATGAGAAGTTGTAATCATTTATTTAAAGTGAAATACCCTTGAGTTTATAGATAAACATACACACAATATTGGTTTAAGATCATCTTCTGTTAATATTCAATGAGGGTCTCAGTGACCAAAGATGCCATTTGAGACAACCTTTTGCAATCAAATTTTACATAGAAAAAAAAAGGAAAACATTCCCAATACTTTCCATAAAAATAGAGATTTGAGGCCACAGTTTCGAAAACGTGTGGGACCCAAAATATTTCAAGCCTTCATGTAAGTTAATTTCAGTTATTATTATATTCATTATATATCAGTTTTAAACTTCAAATCGAAAGCGATGCATAACCCTGGGTATGGTCTGATCAATTTGGGATAAGAAATTGGAAAATTTTTCTTAAAAAACCCCATATCTTGTTTTTTGCAGTACTGTGTTACAGAATCATTTTGTATTGATTTCGTCATCTGATTTATTTCCTTATAAAAAATTATGTCAATAAAAATCCTATTTGCAGTCATGTATCCTATTTGCTCATTCCAACTGGTTGACTTCCCTATGTTAGCTCTATTACGTACACAGCAGCCCAGTTCCACTTGTTCGTGTTAAAAATCCATTTTGGAATAGCTTGGCTCTCCAGCTCTGTCATTAGAGCGGCCAAAAATAGATTTTATCGGCTGAGCATTAGTCCATATTCCATAACCAGGAATTGATATGGTTTAAATGCAGAGAGAGTTGTTTTTAGATGAGGCATCATGCCACTGTGGGAATCAAACACAATTTTATTTACATATATTATTTATATTTTAATATGACATGAAATAAATAAAACCAGAGAAATTTAACATGCATGTAATTGTCTTACTCAGAGGACATTGACCTTTAAATATTTTGGATGGGGAAAAAATACTTCGCTGTTATTTCACTAATGCTTCTTAAAAATGTTTTTTATTTGAAATAATTTGTTCAAAAAATCTTCATCGGAACTGGTATTCTTTTGAGAAGATAATTGATTGATAATCTGATTGGTGTAACGGTTTAACGATTTAATGTTAAGGGTATTTCACCTGTACTCCAAATATAGACACAGCCACTAACCAAGCCAGTGGAAAATTGTGATTTGGTGGGAAATCTAAGCTAAGTACATGTAATTATAGATACCTGATGAAGTAATAATAATAATCTGAAATACTTTTATTTCAGTCCCCAAAAAGTCCATACCAAAAATATGTGGTTTACAAAGAAATAATAACATAATTACAGGTATCATACAATATTATTCAAAATATAATATAAACATAAATATTAAGCAATTGACATGTATGACTCTTCAACATTTGAGTAGTGTAAATATGCTTCTAGCACACAACCTTCAGTTTGAAGCGATCCAATCTGGGGAAAAAAACAAAACAATTACAACATTATTTGTGATGCTGATTATGAATGTGTAGGGTTTGGAGGTAGCTTCCTGTTGCCCTGGTCCTCTCAGAGCTAAGGAGCAACTCGAAGCCAATCTGTACAGTACAAGTAAGTCATGTCTGTATTATCTCCTGTGAATGTTACCTCATTGCCCAATACTCATGGGTTGGTTTTCACCAGGCTTCCTCTCAGTTTTCCACAGTAATTTAACAAGGAACTGTTTGATATGGACAATTTAATAGAATTTATATTTAAACCTTTGACTATGATGTGACCACTCGGTCCACTCCCCTTTCCAGCTGTATCTCTAGTTTTCAAATGATTTGGCAACAACTAAATCCCAACCAACACTAAAATGCCACTGATGTTGTAAATGGTTTTAAGGATACTCTAACCCCCCCTCAGCTAAAAATTTGTGATTTTTTTATTATTGCATATTCCAAGTTGAGATTGTGATCTTTATCCCAGAGCAGACCTGATAAAAAAAATGTGAATTTGAAGACAGTTAATGTTTATGATAAAACTTCACTACATTATTTACAACATGGATGTTTTCACAATCAATTCAATACAGGTAGCTACCTGGAGAGGATTAACTGTCTGACCAACGCGTATCAACGGTTTCCATGTATTGTATATTGAGCACTTATTCACTGACGCCGCATGTTGTTGATTGGTGTTAGCCTGTTCAGAGATTGATCACAGCTTGAATGGAATTCAACTTACATTTGACACGGTTAGCTCTTGTCAATTTTATAGAAAAACTGGTATATTTCACAATATCTATGTATACTTATTTGCAAAAACATACATAGAATGATTCAATTCGATATTATAAACAAATTGTGAAAAAACTAGATTGAATTACTTCAAAGAATTTAGCATGAGAGAGGTAAAACTGTCGTAAAATAGATCAAAAATACATTTTAACCGTTTTCTCTGCTTTCATTTTTCATTGTACCGTACTTGGGAAAATGCCTACTCCTCAGCTAGTTTTATACCTACAGAACTGAATTTTTGCACACTTGATCTTAACATATAAACCTCAAAACGGTCATTCAGATTTTTAACATAACTTTTTTCGTTTCTTTGATAAAGTTATAAGAATTGAAATTTCACTATTTTGACTCATTTTTGTCCTTTAACCAAATATTGCAAGAAAAATAAGACAAATGGGAAAAAAGTGAATGACAGCTTTTTGGTGTACATAATGAATTATACATTGATGTAAAATTGAACAGTTGACGTAAGTAGTGTAAAGGAAGTAGCAATTTGAAAAAGAGGTAGTAAAAATTTAGACGATTCAGAATATATACACATGTGTTGCGAAATTCACAGTCAGACATTTGGTTATGTAACTCAAATTATGCAAAATGTCTGTACCAAGGTTTTGTGTTTGCTGCCGGGTGTTGTGATAGCTGTAGAGTTTTGTGTTTGCTGCACGTAAACCCATGCCATGATAATGTGTATTTGACAAAAATTTAGTCTTGGACGTAAAATTTCCTCGATCAGTTAATGACAGTTTGTTATCTGTTGTTTTTTTTCCCCGTTTCTGAAGTCTGAAGAAACAATCTCTTTTTTATTGTTAGTTACACTGGCTATATAGCCCGTCGGGTGATTATCGTTACACAAGACCCGTATTATTACGTGAACATTGATTTGATTATAAAATTATGTCTCCAATTTATACATCTAAAACATTGTTTTGTTTGGCTGATTAGGCTAGGACCAAGTTCAGAAGTATTTCTGTTATAAAAAACAGAATAGTTGATCTGTCTCGTTGGGAAGGAAGTTTTTGTTTTGCCCTGACGCTTTTCGAGTTAAAGAGCAACGGGAAACTAACCCTTCGTGACCTGTTCCAAACACGAAGCAATCAATGCTTGTTTAATTGTTTACTAGGAGAGGGCCCCGTGCTTCCAGAGCTAAGGGGCAACATTGAGCCGTGTTCTTATTTTTTTATTTATTTATTTATTTTTATTATATTGTGATTGTACTGTATCTGACCTGTCTTATCCTTGTTGCCAATGGTGTCAAAGGTGGTTTCGTTCACCCCCCTGGCATGTGAGTGAAATAACCTCAATTGTGATGTTAAACCCCATCTAAAAAAACAAGCAAATACAGCGCCTGTCCAATACAGCTAATCTTCTCAATTTTTTTTTTTTTTTTTTTGCTTCGATTTACCGTTCACTATCGGGTGTATGAGTGCGCCAAATGTTGTGGCTCCAGAAATCGCGAGGGTGGTCTTCGCGAGGTTTCCTCTCGGTTTTCCACCGTAGTATGGCTAGGTGCAGTGTGGAGTGTACAGTCCGTCGTCATATGGGTGATATAACAATGAGAACTTGTTTGAAACAGAACACGTATTATCACGTGAACATTGATTTGATAATTAAAAAAAACCCTTTTAATTGATACATTTAATGCAATGATTTGTTTTGCATCTAGTTTAGTTCAGCACGGAGTAAATAACATTGATCTGAAGAAACAATCATATTTATTATTATATAGACCGACTATATAGCCTGATTATGGAGCTAACATGTTACACAATTACTTGAATACATTTAAAGCATTGGTTTGCTTGGCTGTTTCGGCTAAGGGCTATACGACGGGTCAGTTTGTCTGTACAGTAGTCATACCAATGTACATTTCGCTCCTGAGAAAAAAAAAATGTATTACTCCAACACCGTTAATTATCTTACTTTTTCGAGGTTATGGATTTATTGCTGAAAATACAGCCCTGGTTGTTTTAGTGAAATAACCTCAAGCAAAGTTTCAATCATCTACAAACTATTATTTACAAAAATGTATTAACTTCTCCACATACATCAAACTGTCTGATTGGAAGTGACGTTTGTGTTGTCTTGACGCCTTTAGTGTTAACGGGCAACAGGAAGCCGGTCCTTCATGTACATTGTCCTTGTATAACGTCCCGTCTTGTCTTTGTTTGTTGTCGATGACGACGAGGGTGGTTTTATCCATCTGCCGTGTGAGTGATACAACCTTACGTATGGTCTAAAACCTCAAGCAAGCAAAGAATCAAAATAGGCGTTTAAACAATCAAACTAGATTTTGCCTTGTTGCAGAGTTTCCGTTTGGTGTACATGCCATTGAGTATGTATATATATATATATATATACCTATATGTACCGTATGTATTTATATTCATATCAACTGACCGTGAAAATTAATGAAAACTGAATAGTGATGACAAAACACACTTTTTTTCTTGAAGTTTATTCTTACCACCTCTTCTAGCATTACTTTGTTATATCTTTGTCCCACATGATTTGTTGTTTCAGCTATTCTATATTTATTTTAAACATAGTAACTTATATTTCATTGTCAGTAATATACAATTGTCTTAATCTTTTTAGTATCTCTTATGTAAGCTTGGCCGCTTGTTTCCATTCCCTTATGTATTTAGCCATTTGGCTATTATACACACTAACCACTGACTATGGGTAATGATCTAGCTATTACCGTGCTGCAATTGGCCTTTTTGGACACTATTGTCATTTAGTTTCAAATGTATATAGCAAATCAATCTGTGCATTTATTCTGAACATTCTTTTTATATTATAAATATAATACTTATCATAGCTGGTGACGTGGAACTAAACCCAGGACCAGTAGCACAATCAACTTTATCTATAGTTCATTTAAATGTCTGTGGGTTGAGAGCAAAATTAGACCTGATCTATGCAAATTTATACCATTATGATATTATTGCTCTCACTGAAAGTCATCTGACTGAACAAATCCCCAACAATGATATAACCATACCTGGATATCATAATCCAATCCGTAAAGACCGTGCTCATGCTTGGGGAGGTGTATGTGTCTATGTGTCACAGCAACTGTCGTTTACCCATCACCCTGAGCTTGATTCAGTTAATCTGGAGCAAGTTTGGGTGGAAATCCATCAAAGTAAACCTGTTTTACTCTCTGTATTGTATCGACCCCCAAATTCTGAAGTAGCTCTATGGGAACAAATCCACGATAATATAGAAAATGCTTTAGACACTTTTGCCGCTCATAACATTGTTCTCGTTGGTGACTACAACGAAAATCTACTTAATAATCGAAGTACTCATCTTCAAACTATTATTGAAAGATGTGGTATGATACAATTAATAACTGAAGCCACAAGGCCTGTCTCTGGTACATTATTAGACCCAATAATATGTAGTAACTACCTTCTTACTGAGAATTATGGGGTTTTAGACAATTTTTGCAGTGATCACTGCCCTGTATTTCTTCATTTGAAATCTGAAATACCCAAATTACAAAAGTATGGTAGGCATATCTGGTTTTATGATAGGGCCAACTGGGCTGGTCTGAGGGATGCTTAGGTGTGTAGAATGGGATGTGCTGTTTGCACAAAATAGTATTACTGAAATTTGTACATCATCTACTACCACCTTGTCCAATTTGTGCAGGCAGCACATACCAAGCAAATATGTAGTTATTAATCCCAATGACAAATCATGGATAACAAATGCGATTAAGGCAGAAATTAAGAAAAGATTTAGTTTATTCAGACTCTCACGAAAACACCCTACTCAAGGTCACATCACAGCATATAAAAAGCAGAGAAATCGGGTAAACACTTTAATTCGGCATGCAAAAGAAAAACAAGTAACTAAAGTCAATGATACTATTAACAATGGAAATCCTAACAAGAAATTTTGGTGGAAAACCTGTAAATCATTTTTAAAAAATAGAAACAGCAATTTTTCACCTATCCCACCACTAAAAATACAGGACTCCCCAAACAATCTCGTATATACCGATACGAAAAAAGCCGACGTTCTCAATGCCTATTTTGCATCTGTATGTAACATAGACGACTCAGCTGTAGAAGTACCTACCTTATTTCCAAATCCAGATCAGCCAGAACTGAATGAGTTATGTACTAATACATCTGATGTCCTCGAAATTCTGAATGATTTGGACACTACTAAAGCCCTAGGACCTGACGGTATCAGTCCGAAGGTGTTATACGAGGCCCGGACTGAACTTGCCCCAGTATTATCTCGCTTATTTAATATTTCTTTGTTTAATGGTATATTTCCTGACAACTGGAAGATTGCCAATGTAATTCCAGTCTTTAAAAACGGCGATCCATCACTAGTTAGTAATTACCGCCCGATTTCTCTGCTTAGCTGTGTAAGCAAAGTGTTTGAGAGAGCAGTTTCTAAATTGATCTTTCCGATTCTTCGAAATTCAATAACATCTTACCAGTATGGATTTCTACCCAATAGCTCCACTGTCGAACAATTAATAGATATATATTTTGATATACTGAAAGCACTTGACCAAGGCAAGGAAGTTTTATTCATATTCTTCGACATATCAAAAGCATTTGATCGGGTCTGGCATCGAGGTCTTTTATCCAAGTTAAAATATTACGGGATACAAGGAAAACTTCTTGACTGGTTTAAAAGTTATTTATCACATCGAGAACAAAGAGTGGTCCTAAATGGCCACATGTCAAGTTTGTTACCTGTATCGTCCGGTGTGCCCCAGGGCTCTGTCTTGGGGCCACTACTTTTTCTTTTGTACATTAATGACTTACCAGAAAATTTAATAAATAACGTGAGATTATTTGCAGATGATACATGTCTGTATATCACAGCAGAATATCTCTCCCAGGCAAACATTACAGATTTAATTTCTGCTGACTTTTTGTCTATAGAAAACTGGGCTCAAAACTGGATGGTTAAATTCAATGCTTTGAGGACCAAGTCGATGCTGTTCTCGAGGAGGACAAACATTTCAGATGTTGCAATTTCGTTCCTTGGTGCACCTTTAGAACGATGCGAACCCCATAAACATTTGGGTGTCACTTTAAGCTCTAATGCGAATAGGAATAAACATATACTAAATTTATTATCAGAAGCGAATAAACGTATCTCAATGTTCAGGGGGCTTAAATAGGTTCTGAACCGTCGTAGTTTACAAATTATGTACAAGTCCTTTATCTGCCCATGTTTAGAATACGCGGACATAGTCTGGGATAATCTAACTGAAGATCAATGCCACGCTGTCGAGGCTCTTCAGAAGGATTGTCTTCGTACAATTACAGGTCTTACTAAAAGTGTGTCGTCAATTTTACTGTACGAAGAGTCCTGCTTTGGCGAGCTTCGACGGCGTCGGCATATGCACAGACTATGTCAGCTTCAAAAAATAATTAATAACAATGCGAATCCAAATTTAACGAAAAAACTTCCCCAAACGGTAGCTTCCCGAAGTCCGTATCAAATTCGATCTAATAATCGTTTTACAACTTATGGTTGTCGAACTGTCTCTTTTTGTAAATTGTTCTTTCCGGCAACAATTAAGGAGTGGAACTCTCTGCCAGATCCGATCAAGAACATCCAATCCTCTAGTGCATTCAAAAATAAAATATATAGTATGCATCAAATAATAACTCCACCTATATGGTATTTTATGGGCAATAGATTGTCCAACATAA
>JARFOD010101476.1:0-11802 GCA_031763545.1 Mopalia muscosa
TATCGCTCTGTTCTGCCTCTAACTTTTCGAACGTTCTCTCAGAGACCCGTTCGTAAAGAAAGGGGCTATACGGTACTTCACATTGTAACCCTGCTCCAACAATTGATTTTTTTTGGTTCCGGCGTTTCCGACCTCACACCTGTGTCTGTAAAGTGATAAATTAAGTAAAATAGCCTTCAATGACAAGTTCAATATTTATTGAGAAAAAAAAAACAACAACCAAAATTGTGTCTATAGCCTAAGGAATGATTTCACATTCAGCTGGTCAGGGCATTTCTCTTATTCAGAGATAAAAAAACAAAGTCTGATAATAAAAAAAGTATTGTATATTTGTGATTATTGCCCCACCAAATTGATGGTTTGGAACTGGTCTAACGCATTTTGCCATGTGTCGGTAAAAAAAATTTGAAAACTGACACAATAATCGTTCTTATTAGGGTTGACTCAATGACCATGTTAGCTCAGTCCCCTTATCAATGTTTCAGCATTTCACAGTTCTCCTGAGTACTCAGTCGTGGTTTAGTTGTAAGCCTGTCAGCCTTCTTAATCCTTCTTCCATGTATGGCTCATAGTTTTGGGTCCATCTGTTGACCACCAGGGTTGTGAGTCAGTCACAGGGCTGCTTCTACAAGGCAGCCTACATGTACATGTTTTCCACCATATTTCAGCAAAGACAATGAGAAATGGACAACCGCTTATCATATAAGTGAAGTACACTTGAGTGTGATGTTAAACTCCAATCAAACTTAATTCTCTTTTGGCTTTGCTTAATCTCTTGCAGTACTGTTTAAACTTTCACAAAAAGAAAGTATGAAAGTATGAAACATTTAACTTCTTTGAGAGGCATTTAGAAGCAGGGATAGTAACATAACAATGCGATTTTATGGATATACAACTTCTGGATTTTCTGGACTTCTAAATACAGAAGTTGTATATCCATAAAATCGCCTTGTTATGTTATCAAACATTTAGTTTAAAATATTATTTATGTTTGTTCAAATTTATTTCAGGCATCAATTAGGAAACCAAAAGTAAAGATTTTATACATTTTAATTTAATCTTGAATGAATTATTTTTCAAAAAGGTTGCAGTGCTATCTATTTGTTTATTTTATTCTCATGTTCAGTGAATTGACAATTTTCATTTCGTATGTTATCGGCTGCTCAATCATTTAAATTGCTATTTTTATTTTGACTGCGTTCAGTCATGAAATATCTCATATTCTGTCAATGTGCTGATATCTGTGATACCGATTTCTGCTACTTCTGTCCTGCGTTAGGTTAAGAATGACATCTTGGGTGGTTAGTTTTATATGGGGTAACAAACAAATATGATAAGCACAAGTTGTTATCAATAAATCATTGTCTTATGATAATCTCCAAGGTTATATGGTGTAGGTTATTATACATGTTACCATTTTAAGAAAAGGCTTGTCACCACTACAGAGAATTCGTCTATTAATGGACTTTCATCAAAATTTATACACTTGTCGCGAGTGGTTGGAGGGAGCTTCATGTTACCCTGATGCTCTCAGAGCTAAAATGAAACAGGAAGCTGGTCTGTTTGTGGTGTCTGTTTTGTGTCCTGTTGTCATAGGATTTCTCCTGTCTTGTCTTTGTTTGTTGCCAGTGGTGTGGAGGGTGGTTGCCTTCACCCATCGGACTGGATCATCGTCATATAAGTGAGATACAACGTTAACCGCAATCAAACAAACAAGTATATACCTGTCAATTACTTAAATGCCTTTGAATTTCAGTGTCATAAGTGGGTCAAATTTTAATGTTAATATTTGTCAAGCATGCTTGTCCATTTTGAAATACACGGCCATGATCAGAGGACAAATGACTGTGAGCAGGGAGAGAAATTATGACCAGTGACCAGTGATTAGCAATGAACTTCAAGCAATGTCCCATCAAAATTGAGTGAATTATATGTTAAAGTGGAACAGATCAAATTCTCATTTCCCATATTTCACTAAATGTTAGTCAGACTTGTACAATGGAGGGGATTTATATTATTTTGTGCATTGCAGTGTTCTGTGACTTTACCTCTAAAACAAATGTGGAAATGACTTCAGTGTTTGTTTTTTTTTGTGATGAAAATTCTAAAAAATAAAAATAATATTTGATTTAAAAAAATATAAAATATATAATATATAATAATATTTGATTTAATTTTTGTGTATTGAGGGGTAGGGGGGCAATTTTATCTATTGCAGGAAGGGTACAATTTTTAGAGCTTGATTTTTCTTTAAAATGGTAAAGTTATATTTGGTTATTTCCACAGTACCTAAAGACTTGTGTTTCAATGACAAATAAAGCACTGATTTAATCTCTTGACTCCACATAACTTTGGTAAATATTTCATGCTATTTCAGATGTCTGGTTCGGGTAAATCATCTCAGGAGATTATTGAGGAGTTAGCCAGTGACATCCTCTCTAAAATACCACCTGACTTTAACCTGGAAGAAGTACAGGTAACACAATCCACAATTTACAATAAAAAAGAAGTAAAATGGGTGACATATTCATTGATGTGCTCTCGTCTGGGAAATTTGAATAAATATGTCTTGCATTTCATTGTGGTGCCAGTGGCTTTTTTTCATTCAATCATTGAGATAGCCCTCTTCCATATTAATAAAATTAAGCCAACTGCATTATGATATAAATTTGTCATAATTTTTGCCAAGGTTAGTTTGTTCCAAATTAATATAGTCCTGCTGTCAAAGCATTACAGCACTGTCATACCAGTGAAATACCCTTTGCTTATTGACATGACAATTTGATGTTTCTCTCCTCAGAGTAAATACCCTGTGCGCTATGAAGAATCCATGAACACAGTACTTGTCCAGGAATTGATTCGCTTTAACAGACTGATCCGTGTGATCAGGCAGAGTCTACAGGATATACGGAAAGCTATCAAAGGATTGGTCGTCATGTCCTCCGAGCTTGAAGATGTCTTTGACAGTATGATGGTGGGAAAGGTAACAAAGTAACAGCTTATTAAAAATGGTGCTCAATGTAGAGTTATTCCCCTTGAGTGCGTTTTGAATAGAGTTATTCCCCCTCAGTGTGTTTTCAATATGGTCATTTCCCAACATATACTTTAATTAGACCCATTCTCCTAGTGTTTTCAGTATAAAGTTCATGACTCTTAAAGCCCTTTTTTTTAAATCTACAGTTACCCTTTTATTTTTTAAAGTTGTGTACTGTTTATTTCATTATCTATAAAAACCATTGTGTATATTATTTGTGGTTTTTAGGTACCTGTAATGTGGGCGGCCAAGTCTTACCCCTCACTCAAACCATTGGGTAGTTATATCACAGACTTTCTGGCACGTCTTGCCTTTTTTAAGGTAAGTTGATTTGTGTCTAATTGACCTACAATACATGCACCAGTACAAGCTGAATATCATTATTTCCACTTACAAACTTAAAACCACACCAATAAAAGATACACATGGATACATGGTGATTCAACGTTTCGTTTTATTTTAAAACCATTCTCATTTCGGTTTATTTTAAAACCATTGTCTTGACAATGGTTTTAAAATAAACTGAAATATTGAATGACCATGTATCCATGTGTATCTTTTATTGGAGTTGTAAGTTTACTCTACTTAGCACAAGCTGTTTGATCCAAGCTGTCCATTTTCATAGACAGTTTTATAATTACGGATAACATTGGTCAAAGGTCAGTTTGCCATGTGAGATGTGAGATCAGACTTAGGGTTATTGTTGGATTTAAGGTTAGTATTAACCCTAACCCAGAACTATAAATCTATGTTTTGTCTGACATGACACACCTGTCTGGCTACTGTTACGAATTTATCGAAAATAGCAGCACTAGTGCTGCAGGTTTAATAATCACAGTTTAAGCAGTCAAAGGGAAGTATTCTTATGTCAGCATTTTGTTCTTAGATTTTAAAAATTAATGTACGTATTGCATGTACAAAAATTGAGTACTTTTGAGTATAATATCTAACGCTCAACTGAGATATGAACCAAATTATATTTTTTTTGCAAAAGTTAATTGACATTTTGTGCTATTTGACAGGATTGGATATTTGCTGGCCCTCCTGTAGTATTTTGGATTTCCGGTCTCTATTTCACCCAGTCTTTCCTCACTGGAACTCTTCAGAATTATGCCAGGAGGTACAAAATACCCATTGATCACCTTGGTTACCAGTTTGAAGTTATGAAACATGAATCCAAGATGACATCCAAACCTGTAAGTTTTCAGAATGCTCTTACATTTATTTGTAGAAAACTTATTACAAATACCAATCCATGACTATAAGAAAATTGAAATACTTTAAAAAAATTTATTTCATTGGTTTCAGTTTATAATGACATTTTCACCAATTGGAAAGGTTAGAAAATACAATGGCTATAGGTTATGTTTCATATCTTAAAAGCTGACCAGTTCTTCGATTTAATATCATGCATATCATTTTTCTTCCTTAGCCGAATGGTGCTTATGTACGAGGCTTGTTCATGGAAGGAGCTAGGTGGAGTCGAGAGAATGCTGTCATAGTGGAGTCACTTCCAAAGATCCTCTATGATCCCATGCCTGTCGTATCCTTTGATTAACCTGTATATTCGGTATATTTCTAGTTTGATGAGTTTTTTATCATATATATTGGTAATCAACTCCCAACAACTCACAAATGCTAAGTCTTTTGCTCTGATGGAAATTATATGTTGCTTCAGTGTTACATAAACACAGCATGTTATCATCAAAACATATCACTTAGCCAACGCTTATCTTATTGGTGCTGTAGGGAGGGCACCAAGGAAGCCAATCCCCCGGAGTTGCATAGAACAACAATCAATCAATGCTGTCCTCTGCCTGTACAATCGTATTCTCGCAAGGTTTCTATAGTGGACAATACTAAGACAACTCTTGTACGCTATGCCAGGCCATCGCACATTAATATCCCTTAATATTTGGGGCGACCTATCAGCCACAGGCTAGCAAATAAAAGAAGTGCAAAACAAGATGGCCCGGGTGTATCTTAGAGTCAATGTCTCGACGTAGGAAGTAGAATTTATTGTATTTTAGAATGTACTTCTGTATGTATGACTGTTCGCCGTCAGTATCCGCGCTTATATGTCACATTATGTCACATTATGACAAGGTTTTTCGCGAACTTCTATAATAATACTACGGCTTCTACTTTAAATAATATCTTTATTTATTTAGTCCGGGTAGAATAATAAGGCAAACGGTTCGTCTCCATAGTGGGTGGAGACATGAATTGTGTTAAGTTCTTGTACAGACTTTGGTTCACTATGAAACGTCTAAGTATAGAATTTGTCGGTACCTTTGCAGCACTTCAGTAGATTAAACTCTTCTGGAAACACAAAAACCAAATTTTGGTCAAGTTTTATTAAGTATTGGTATTCATTTATGGTCATTCTGGAATCTGAAATAGTCACATCTTATGCACACGGCGTGCGCAATAACATCGAACACTCGTTTTTAACGATGCTGTGGAAGTATAGCTGCATCAGGTGCAGATTTAATTAATGAAGATTTAATGAAGAATAAAAAGAGATTTACTCCAAATCATGATTTCTTACAACAAACGAAGTTGTTGTTTTATAATCGGCTGGCAGTTAACATAAAATACAAGTTTTGGTTCCCTTGTAACACACATTCCCTGAGCGTATATTTATTCGAGGAAATCTCGTCCATATTTTGTAACTATCAAACTTTAGGATAAACCCGCACCATCCCTGTCGTACCAAGAGGTAGGGGGTTCTACTTTTAGCCACAGCTACAAAAAAAACCAAACCAACCCAAAGCAAGTGCTTACATATCAGTTAAAAATGTGTAATGTAGATCAACAATAAAAGAACAATTTAATAATGATTTATTTAGTACCTTTATATTTTTTTGTTTGTGTGGGGTGACTCTGGTATCTTTTCAAAAGGGATTCATTGATCTACAGTTGAATGCTATCATAGTTTAATCCTGGTGTATTTATACATCTGTAATTCGGTGACGACGACCGCACAATTTTCACTGTTTTAGCAAATATCACTAGGCCTACATCTAAAATGGTTCTGGTTTATGACCAAGCGGGATGTATGTAGGTCATGGAGGTAAAACGCCGAACCATTTTAGTTTTGGATAGTAAGAAAGCATCGATAGCTGGGCGCAAAGTAACACAACTCGGAGTTATATTTGGGGGCGCTACTCTCTCTGGTGTTTCCCGTGGGCAAGCTAAAAGGAAGATAGATTTCGGACGATCATCTCTCTTTTTCCACTCGTGAAAATTGAGGAGCCCTTTGTGCCGTCAAGACACCCCCCCCCCCCCCGACACACTCACATGGTTTGTGCTGCAACGCAGCCACATCCCCCTCAGACACATACACACCAATACATGGTATGCAAGTTTTCGACGAATTCGAACCACTTGTAGATCTGAGGCCAGACAATTCCACAAACATAATACATGATAACTTATGTCACAACACTTAATTACATTGGAATCAATGGTAAATGTGATATAAATTAATGGAATTCATCTCTTATATTCATATAGAGGCCAATTCTTACTTCTTATAAATTAATTTATATCAAATTTCTTCAATCTATTGCTTTTTAAGAAAAGAGTCTCAGAATTGACTCTCATGTAACAGCGGCTGTAATAAGAAACACTATATATTTTCCTCTATAACGTTCTTTAACGAATTGCATTCGTCAATGGATTCCGCAGTTTTTAAAACTTAATAATAAATACATGTTACTATCTGCAGTTATTTATCAAAGTATTTTTGCTTATTACTTTAAACAATTTATCAGTATGCAATGTTTTTCATTTTTAATGGAATTCTTCTCTTAGTTTATACAACTATTTTTAATTTATAAAGAATTTAGGGATGTGTATTAAATGAATTATATTTCTGCTGTTATTAAGCATTACATTATAAATAGCATCAGACAATTCATGTCTTCCCTTTGGTTTTACTTATATTTTCAGTATATTTTTCAAGTAATTTGAATTCAGATAACTCAAATTCAAAGCTATGTGTTATAGTCACGTGACCCCTCTAGTCTTTTTACGTTAGTGTTTTATTTCATCCGATTGGAATAGTCGTTTAAATGCATGATTACTATTTAAACACCCTTATGCTAAATATCAATGCAATTTATGTTATTTGAAAAGTTCAAATCTGGTCAATTTTCCGCGGTTTGGGTTTCCTATTGCCTTTCTTTTAAATGTACTATATAATACCTCCATTTTTAGACTTTTCTGATTTTTTTTATGTCTTTGAATGCACGCGCGAGAGAGGTTGACGCGTGTCGAATTCGCTTTGCTCGGGTCGCGCTTTTGTTTGCCTCTGAGGTATTATTAAAGTTTCTAGAGGCCCCGCGTGCCGAATTAAATTGAAATGGGGAGTGAAACGACTGCTGCAATGGACCTCAGTATATTCATGAGACGAGCTGTCGGTTCCCCTTGTTGGCGGTGACCCGGTCGTCTGCAGGTGCCCCAGTCGCGCGCCGCCGCTCACCTACAGACAGGTGCTTTCCAAACCGCAGATTCCGCCAGACATTTTATCCGTGTATCCCAATTTTTTTTAGTTGTTTATGTTTATTTTTGGATTAGTGTGCCCTAATTTCCTACAAAAAGATGTAGGTCAACTTTAAACGATTAAAAAAAATCCCGATTTAGAATTTATATAGAATTAAACTCGCAAATTTCATACATTATGATGGAAAAGCCTTGTTAAAAAACAAAAATAATTCAGCAAATTAGCAAAAACAGTTTAACAGACGGACAAAAACTGACAAAAGGATCCGGCTGTCATTTTCTTTTTAAAGTACACATTGGAACAGTTGACAAAGATTCAATATCATTGACTGAACATCGATGTTAGAAACATTTTCATATCTTTCTTTATTGTAACAACTCATTTGATTAAAATAAATTCATATGGAAAACAATTAATTATTGCAAACACTCAATCAGAAGAAACTAAATTAATAAACCTTTTGGGAACGTAAGATGTAAATATTTTAGTAAATTTTAAATATATTGAACGGAAAAATTACGGTCGTTCCACAGTTTAGAAGTTACGGCGTATAAATAAGTAAGAGCTTAATGAAATTCAAGGTATATCTGCTTATTGATACATTTTTTTTTCTTTTAATTTTATGGTGGTTGTATTTTGTTTGGAGTTTGATAGTTTTGGGGTATTTGTGTGTGTGTGTGTGTGTGTCGGGAGGCGGTGGTGGTGGGGGTGGGGGGGTGTTGATGCTCAAAGCGTTCAAATGATGGATAAGAGTGTTTCTTCTTGTGTGTGAACACATCATTTTTGTAATTGCATAAGCGAGGCATGCGTTCCTATAAACTTCCCATGTTTCATAACCATTTATCGATTGCAGTTGTCGTGTATCTCTATTTCCAGGCCGATATACATAAAGATGGCGACCCAACACGCTATCTGTAGACTATAGGGAATGTTTAGGAGCTTGTTTAAAGTGTCAAGAAGCCTCCAAACCCCTGTAATGCTTAATCTGACAAATTTCCGGTTAAAAACAAGGAAAACAAACGCTACTGTTTACCTTTGAAGGAAGAAGGATTTGCTTGTATGTGCCGCTATCTATTGCCTCCAAAGCGCAGGTGAAATGTGACAGCGAGAGACTCTCTTGGTCTAGGTGTGATGCGAGGTGACTTAAGAGAACCAAAATCCCTAGAAATTCGCCGTAAGACGATCGCATATAAAACACGTCATAAAACGGCCCTGAAAAACAAGAAAGAACTTATCGCGATTTAAAAGTCCATTGTCACTGTCATTTGCGGACAAGGCTAAGAATTGTTGTCAGATTAAGAAACAAGCTGTGGCGCGGCAGAGATTCAAGATGGCTGCCGACAAGTGCAACTGAGCAACGACAACAATTCGCAATGTAACCTTGAAATTGCAATTTGCATGTTGTTCACAGCTTGACGGAGGCCTGTTTTTAAGGAGTTTGTAAAAAATAAGATTCCAAAAAGTTTCGAAATTGCCGCATAACTTATGTAAACTCTGTACGTAGGCTACCCAATACATTTGTAAGTAATTTATCTGTTTGTTTCGGTTTTTAAGTGGAGTTTGTGAAGGGTTGGTTTAAACATAGTGTACGCTTTTAGTATTCATAACCCCTCACCTCTGAATTCGCGGGTTCGACTCGAACTTGGACCGTATGTAGTTGGTATGCAACAATTCGCTGAAGATTGTAGGCTTTCTTGGTTGTACTAAATTGTCCACCCAAAATATTTAATCCTGTTAATTTTACATCAGTTAAATAAATAACCAACACAGTTTTTTGACTGGTCCGCTTTCATGTGAGTGTAATTTTAAACCCGAAAAAATATATTTTTCTTTATCCCCATCTTATAAGAAAAGGACACATGGGATTTTGAACAGAATCTGTCTCGATAGTATACCAGTGGTTGTAATGATATTGTGAGCTCGAGATCCAATGTGCAAAGTAACCGAGCTTACTTTCATATAACTTTAACCGAATCAGGTCCATAAAAATACCTATCCGATTCGATTTGTTACCGAGTACAGGGAAAATAGATTAAAAGAAGTAAATGGTGATAAGTGATCGGAAAAAACAATGTTCAATTTGTTTGTCTAATCGTTGAACACAATTTAGTGTTTTGTGTAATATTTGAAATGATCGAGTTAGCCGTCTATATCGACACGGTTGAGCGAGATTCGGACATTAAACGCGCGTTGCGCCGTAGTTCTTGCCACCCAGTCGCTAGGCCGTGCCCAAGTGCCCATTAAGTCTTACCTTTTCAGGGTCAATAGGCTAGCCATTAATACTGATGATTGATTTATTCGGCGTCTGATTGATTTATTGGACGTCCGATTGATTTTATAGTCTATCGTTGTAGCTGTTTTCAGATGAGTAAGTTTTTGATCGATTAAAGCCTGTCCAAGCTTTGGGATTCCTAAACTCGACATCAATTTAAGGTCATTTATCTAGAGATGTTGACAGAGCAGAATAAGGCACTCTGTGCATGGGCTCTCCTTTCTTTATATTCTCTTAAAGTTGGTGTTTTGAGTACCTATGCCTGACTCGCTTAAAGCTGTTTCTCCAAATAGCGTATGTAAAATGCTTAATGTTCTACTTCCAATGAACATTAGCGCAAATAAAACAATTTCTATTGCACGCGCGATCAAAATTTAAATTACAACTACAATGAAAAGTAATACATTAAATACTGTGTCCTCAATTAACATTCAAAATATAATTGTTTTAATCTCTAAATAACAATCGTAAGTGAAATGTGTTTATCTCTATGAACAGTGAAATACTTGACGTTGTTTTCAAATTGATTAATATCGATGTTTTCAACGAACGAAAGTGTGTATGTAACATGCTGGAACTTCGGTGAACAACCATGTGTAAAATGTGGAATCTTGTGAAATTGCCAATATCTGTTCAAACATTCAAATTAATTAGTGTTTTGCACCCTGCTCACGGGTATATCGCTTATATGTTGTCCGTTTACTCCTACAGTAATATCTGCGATATAACAGTTACACAATGTGTTGACAAATCTACCAAAACAACAGACTGAAATGCGTCAAGTGACATGGCTTTTCCATTTTCCTGTACTACCATCCCCGACATGATTAAGCTGTATCGCCAATAAATAGTAAGACTGCATTGCCGATACCAGGGTTGGGTTGTTCAAAAGTTAAGTCAGGCTTAAATTTGAAACGTCACAAAGAAATTCAGTTGTGACGTGACGTCGTACAACAATGGTTTAAAGATAATACACTTTTGAACAACCGGGCCCTGGGTCCCAAAGTGATATTAGCTTACGTTATACGTGACAGCCAGGGCAACACTATGCCTTCAATACTGGTCTTCATGACAGCTGCGTTTTGCGTAAGCTAAGCTCACTTTGTGAAACGGTTAGTATGACTGCATTGCCGATACCAGGGGCTAGTTTCACAAAGCAATCTTAGCAGCTTACTTTGAACGTGATTGTCATGACAACATTATGTCTTCAATACTGGTCGTTATGGCAATTACGTTTTGAATAAGCTAAGATCGCTTTGTGAAATGGATCCCTGGATCTACAGTTACGACATCTTTGTACACATCTGAATTCATATATCAGAAGCCTTAAAGTGATATCCATTATAAATGAATTTAATGTTTTATTTTTTTATTTCAAAAAAATGTCAAATTAGATCCTTCTTTATTTGAATAGTTGAAAATAATTTGTAAGTTGAAAGCCGTCCGAGAATCTTAACCATGACCTCACAGTTAGTCTCCGAATCGCCAGCTGTATAAATGTCGGCCACCTAGACGACTCAGGCACCCGGCCTGCTACTCTAAGGTCGTAGGCCTCCTCTGGCTAAGGGTAGTTTGTTTGAAGAGGGGCAATGTTGTCTTTACTTAGCACTGGAGGAAGCTTTACACATTATTGAAATGGTTCACATATCTTGGTTGTGCTATAGTGTCAATTATTGTTGGATTTCAGCCCCGTCATATATGCGAAATACCTCCAAGCACGGCGTAAAACACCAATCAATCAATCAATCAATCAACCAGTCAATCTAAGCTAGTTTTATCTATTCCCAGACGGGTTCGAACGTGCAACGTTTTCTGAATAAGAATGTGGTCAAACTGAGAATGTGCTAAAAAAAATAGGACAGTATATTTTATAAAAAAATGTTAATGTGAGAACTAAGAAGGTTTTATATTGTAAACATGGTGTCATTGTACGAAACATTTTAAGTGCAACCATACAACTTATTTGGGGGGGGGGGGGGGGGGGGG
>JARFOD010101487.1:0-16468 GCA_031763545.1 Mopalia muscosa
AGTTCTATGCATATTGATATTTCTTGTTATCACTATATCTCAGGAACCGCTGCTCCGATCACTTTCATGTTTTGTTAATAGCTTACTTTCATGGTCTAGTTTTGCAGGTTTTGGTTTTGATCCATTTAATGTCTGTCTAACTTTTTAATATACCTGAACACAAATCTTTCTATACTGGCTTAGGCACAAGACGGAAAATCAAATCGTGAAACTGTCCCCTCTTAGACCATTCTCTCCAAACTATCTTAACAGTGTGGGCGTCAAGATCCATCCATGGATCTCTTGTTTCAATCGGCATGATATTTAACTGAATGGTCAGGGAGAGCGAAAAGTTCAACTATTGGGGATATGAGGTTTAATCTAATGAAGCTCAAATGATTGTTGGCTCTAAGCCAAAGGGGATTTTTGGTTCGCCAACATATTGTTTCAGACACTTCTTACAAGTTATAAGGTATACCACATTTTCTGAATCACGATTCAAGCAAGCTACCAAATAATAAACATTTCTAGCTTGTTGTCCAACAGCAGAGGCCTTATCTGCTATGTAAACATCTAGTTTGCGTTTAAACTTCATACATTTGAGGACCTGCCTGACACAGTCACGGGGCGATTGTGGTATTTTCTTCTAGGAGCTGATTCTACCCCTTGTTCGAATTTATAACTGTCGCTTTGTATATCCTCTTGGAATAAGAGATGTAAAGGCAACAGAACAAGCCTGAAAGAAGGTAGCAAGATTGCTAGAATTTCTGTGAAACCTTAATACTTGTGATTTAATAATTCCTTTGAAGGTACGGAGAGATGAAAGGATTAGCATGAATTAGTTGGAGTGTGTCTGTAGGCTTAAAGAACGTATTAAACCCCAAATAACCTACTGTATGTAAACTATAATTGTTGTATACCGTAACGTCTAAACGTCAAAGCTAATAGTTAACTGGAGTTTAATGTTAGGACCGTGCTGATTAAGTGTAGCAATGAATAGATCAACACCATCTCTGGAATGCTGCCAGAGTACAAATATGTCATCCAAATATCTAAGATACAACAGGGGCTGCTTAGCACACCTTCCAATGGTTTCGAGTTCCCATTCTGCTATTAAAATAGAAGCAAATTTGGGGCTAAACCTTTTACCCATAGCACAACCCTCAATTCAGTATGCTGGTATATTTGGTAATTGAACTTAAAATGGTTTGAAACATTTCAAGCTGAGTTCCAACAGTTTCAATATCTCAGTAGTTGGACCACGGGGGTCGGGATACCAGAACGAAGTCCTGTCTCAATATCGATATTTGTGTACATAGTTTCTACGTCAAGTGTAACTAATATGACATGTTGATCAACCTGAATTTCAGATAACTTATTCAAAAAGTCCTCAGTGTTTTTTCCCCGATAAAACTGGGATGCCTGTTAGTCATTGGTTTGAGGTTGTAATCAATAAGTTCTGAGGGATGGTAAGATCTGATATTATAGGTCTACCTGGAGGCGGTTGAATCCATTTCTCCTGTGGTTTGTGGGATTTAGTGAGAATGTAGTCCTGGCCTGCAGTTGAATAATCACCTTGTTTAGTACTCAGGGAATTTTGATCCTTTAAAGATAGCATTATTTCTTTAAAGTTCTTACGACTTTCCGTTCAAAGAGGGTTGTCTATCTAGCTTTTTATAATGGTCAGGGTTACTTAGCTGCCGTTCTGCCTTAGTTATGTAATCCTGCCTATCCATAATGACTGTAGCTGACCCTTTATCGGAGGGTTTAATAACAATGTCAAGATTTTGGCGCAGCTTACAAATAGACTGTCTTTCAGACGTGGTGTTGGCAACTTGTGCAAAATCGGTTCTAAGTTGAGCCACACTGGCACTAATCTCGGGGTTAGAAACTGGAGACATATAACCAGTTCCGTGAATGGCTTTTTCTGGAAATTACCAGTTCTGTACTTATTTGCTCTAGCCAATGTATTTCAGTAACCTATTTTCTGAATCTGAAAGTCACTATCTGAGTCCTTCCTGTGGGATGGGACAAATGAGAGACCACGGTCAAGGAGCAACCTATCTGATGCCATTAAGATAAGATCTTTTTTTAGGTTTATTTATTTGTACCTAAGCAGAAATTGGGGCGGGATTGCCTTCACCCAAATCTAGTTTGAATCCAAATGTTTAAGCCATGCAGGTATAAACTCTTTGCTGTATTCTCAGTCTACTGAACTCTTGTCATGACAGACTCTAACTTTTGACAAAGGAATTTGGGGAATAATTTTAACTTTATCAGCTGCAGTGTTAAGTTCTACCAAAGCCAAATTTTGGATGATGACTGTAACTCCACAGAATATAAAAGAGATTAAGGAAAAGCTTGTCTTAAAGTTGTCATCATGTTCCGATGACTTCCGGGCTTCGGAGCATCCTTATTTTTATCCCAACATTTAGTATAAGGATTATAAGTACCGTTTATATAATTTTGAGCCAGTTTCTGAAAAGAATCGAAATTTGCACCTGGGTAGCATGCTACTTGTATATCAGATTGAAGGTATAAATTGATTCTGGAGAAATTGGAATCCCCTAATAATAAAATTCTGTTGCTGACTGTCGGAAGGAAATTTTATCAGAACCGGCACGTCGGAATTTCCCAAAAGTATTATTTTCCATCTTATTAGATTAAATCTGTTTTTGAGCTTTTGGTGGGGATCTTAGTGCGTCAGAATAGGTACGACTAGAGCGGCATTGGAGATGGGCTGGACGGTGGAGGAGGCAGGGATGGAGGGTCAGACTGGGGGATTGGGAAAGGCCTGAGGGTTCAGCCTGAGTAGAAGGTGGAGATTGCAGGGTGGAGACGAGGTGTAAGTCTAGGAGGAGAAGGAGATGGACAAGATGGTTCAGGTTGTGGGGAAGGAATAGAAGATAAAGTACTGGAAGAAGACGGAGAAGGAGAATGGCTGATAGTAGTGGAGAGAACAAAAGAAATAGGAACAACGGAACGGATTTTTTAGAACGAACAAATGATTCAAATGTTGTTAACGTAGAATTTAAAAGTTAATGTCGAAAGTTCTGTTTACCCCATTTTATGTCATCCGAAAAGCACGGTCAAAATCCAGACTCTTTGATGACTTTGCCAAAGTCACTTGTGCTTTTACTTGTGATAAACACGATTCATAATGGATAATCATCTCCTGGATGATATTATTTGCTCAGGTTTTATTTGCTTGGTCAATGGCTCTTTCAATCTGTATCAGTAACAGTGATACTAGTATGATGAAACAACCAGAAAAGACTCAAATAACAATGATATCACTATGATGAAACAATCAGAAAAGACTCAAATAACAACGATATCAGTAGATGAAACAACCAGAAAAGACTCAAATAACAACGATATCCCTACGATGAAACAATCAGAAAAGACTCAAATAATAGCGATATCAGTATGATGAAACAATCAGAAAAGACTCAAATAATAGCGATATCCGTATGATGAAACAACCAGAAAAGACTCAAATAATAGCGATATCAGTATTATGAAACCATCAGTAAAGACTCAAATAATAGCGATATCAGTACGATGAAACCATCAGTAAAGACTCAAATAATAGCAATATCAGTATGATGAAACAATCAGTAAAGACTCAAATAATAGCGATATCAGTATGATGAAACCCAGAAAAGACTCTAATAATATCGATATCAGTATGATGAAACAATCAGTAAAGACTCAAATAACAACGATATCAGTACGATGAAACAACCAGAAAAGACTCAAATAACAACGATATCCGTATGATGAAACAACCAGAAAAGACTCAAATAATAGCGATATCAGTACGATGAAACAATCAGTAAAGACTCAAATAATAGTGATATCAGTATGATGAAACAATCAGTAAAGATTCAAATAATAGCGATATCAGTATGATGAAAAAATCAGAAAAGACTCAAATAACGATAGCGATATCAGTATGATGAAACAACCAGAAAAGACTCAAATAATAGCGATATCAGTATGATGAAACAATCAGTAAAGACTCAAATAATAGCGATATCAGTATGGTGAAACAATCAGAAAAGACTCAAATAATAGCAATATCAGTATGATGAAACAACCAGAAAAGACTCAAATTATAGCGATATCAGTATGATGAAACTACCAGAAAAGACTCAAATTATAGCGATATCAGTATGATGAAACAACTAGAATAGACCCATCCAGAAGAGACCCGAATAAAGACAACCGCTGATGTAGCACATGTATCCTCTGGTCGCATTCTGGAGATTAAGTTGATATCTTTGGAGGAGACATGTATCCTCTGGTCGCATTCTGGAGATTAAGTTGATATCTTTGTCATTACTCACGAAGCTAACATTAAACTTTAACCTACTATCAGCCTGGAAACTGCAGCTTTTTTTAAATGATAGAACCTACAATTAAATGACAATTTGGATAAAAATATTTAATTTTACGGATACTCGTCAAGTTCTCTATGACAAGTGTATTCCAAACTTAAAAAGTCCTTTAAAATAATGTTCCGTATGAGTTGAAGCGCCTTCAATTCTTTCAACCAGGCATACGCAACGCCTTTACAATATTTAATGTGCCTTATACGTCTTATTAAGGTTAATAAAGAGTAAGGGAATGTATGAAAATATTTTTAAAAACCGAATCGCCCATTACAATATAAAAATAAAATACATGGAGACTAGATAAAATGTAGACTTCTGAATACAATACACGGTTTTCCTCATATATATGTTAGGAAATAAACTACAATGTATATATATCAAGCATTTTGCTGAATGGGATTAGTTTGTTATTTCCCTCATTTGCCAGAGCCGAAGGGAACCACCCCAGACGAAGTATTTTGTTTGAAGAGTCGAATGATCAAATAGAACGAAAGCTAGCCACAGCAGTTTGTATGAAACATAACTTGTATATATTTTATTCGGGTATATTATAAACTCCCCTTTCAACGTCCCTACATATATTTAATAAAGATATGTTTTCCATATTTGGTTTCGTATTCTTTCCTTGTTTCTGAAGCACGCAACAGATCTGATCTTTTCAAACATATAGGGTAATGGAAGCAAACAGCAGTTTAACATACATTGTGTCTGAACAACCCCTTCGAGGGTCATAATTGACAATTTGGTTTTATGTCTTTATTAGAACATTCAGATTTTTGTCCTGTAGTTAATGACACAAATCTTTCAAAAACCAGTTAGAAGTGATTTAATTTTAAGTTTGAAACTGTTGATTCAGTTCTTTGCAGAAGTGTACAGCTGGAAGTGTTTCTATAGCACTTTTATTTATTATTTATTGTCAAAATATTTTTTTTTTTTCAACTCTATTTTCCCGAAAACCCTTCCAGCGACACTAGCGTAAATTTGTCATGCTTATCAATGACATAATTATCTAAAAGATTTTCGCTGAACTTTTGGAAATACTTAGGTAGCTTTGTGAATCGGTACTTGCTAATGCACACAGATTGTCTATGATAATCAGCACACCTTACAGCCCTGTGGGCGTTTAGGAGAATTTTGTACAACTCTAGATGATGGAAAAAAGTGAATTAATAATGCACAGATAAATTCATAGCATTCATAATCGCTGTATCGATATTGTTCACATTTCCGCTTTCCAAGGGTTTATAAATCATTCTTAACAAACACTTGTCCAAGGAGGTTTATAAGTCTTTTATCACACCAGCACAAGCGCATAACACTTGTTCATCTGCTAGCCCTAGTCTAGCTATGTATTGTACTGTCAATCTGTATAGACCTAAACATAAAGGGCTCTCCGTCAAATAAGTTACTTGGAATTTAATAAAATATGTGGCTAGGCTTTTTCAGGGAATCTTCGTTCACACCACCCGGGCATGCAGGGGGCAAACAGACCTTGATGACAATACGTTATATGAATATATATATATATTAAATAAATGAAGAGAGAAAAATTTTTCTTGCCTCCACCGTATATATATATATAAATTGTGTTATAAATAACATGAGTACACTATATCTTAAAGAGATAACACGAAAACGAAGCATATGTAGTTAAAAGCTTTTGTTTTTATTCACAATTTCAAGTATATGTACAATATCAGAGTGAAAGCATATTGAACTTTATAACCACACTGAGGTGTATTAACAGATTCAATGAAATCAACACAGTATTCTCACCTAGTTATATGGTGGATTTAGCAAACTGCCTCTGCTCCAGGAAGAGTGCAAGGGACATAACTCTTTGATTAACATTTAATTATTACAGGACTATAAACCACTTGGCTAAGATGCAAACCATATTTACAACACTATCAGGAGTACCGATGACTCTAACATAGCACATTTTAGACGCCAGGGAGAATGTATTATTCACAAACGTGCTTTATTTACCATGAGAGACAAAATTATAATTAATATACCTTCAACATGAAACTCTACCATGGTTATTGGAAAATTAGAGACAGGAATAGATATAATTAAAAATTTACACTACTATGAACTGAGATTAAAAATAGTTTACTGATAGAAATAAGCTAGATCATTTCTATGTTTTAGCAATATTTCTGGGAATACTGAAACTTTTGTTAAAAAATCTTATGTTATAAAATTTTTCTTTTGCATAAAAACCTGTCGCCAGAGGTATATCGTGTAATCAGATATGGCATCATCTCTTGTAAAAAATTTACTGATTATAAAATACAGAAAATAAAAGCATATGTATTTTGAAGATTAAAAATGTTGCATTTTTGTATTAAAATAAAGTAATAAAAAACCTGTATGATAACTGGGTATCTCTTCAGGCAACATGTGATCATACGATTGACAATTTGAAAAGTGATTTGAACTATTTCTGACTAGAGCTCTCTCACATCACATTTAATCACATGTACACTGGATTGTGTCAGGCTACAAGGCTTAGATATTCATACACAATCTTAGGGTCAGCCTATCTAATATTCACCAGAGTTTAACTAACATCCATTTTCCCTCTGTCTTCAATACATATCATAACACAGGATACCTCAATTTCAGCATAAATTCTTTGTGACACATTCTTTATCTTCCAGACCATTCTATTTGATCTAATCACCCACCATCTTTAGAAATTGTAACAGTTAAATGGCTGTAATTTGCTTGCCAATGTTAGCTTCATACCCAGATTATGACATGTATCAAAAAGCTGACATGTGGATGTAGCAAGATGCTGACAAGTAGCAAGATGTCAACATGTAGCAAGAGGCCAACCTGTAGCAGTAGGTTGACATGTAGTGACAGGCTGACAAGTAACAAGAGTTTGGACGTCACATGTAATGAGAAGTTAACATATATCAAGAGGATTACAGTGAGATTTCAGTAAACGGTGTGGAAGTTAAAAACGGCCATGTATTTATTACTCATGCTAAAATTAGGACTCCTTCTAGTTTGTGGCCAAAACCAATTGACAACTCTAACCACTTTGATAAGGATAGGAGTTTTAAAACCAACTTGACACCGAACCCAGTAAAACTAAGCAACATGTTAAAACTACTTATAGAATTAATTCAATTTTATAAACAAATGAAGAGGAAGAATAAATGTGCATGCCTCCACATTAGTTGACAGGAACAAACCTTATTGACTTAGTTACACTGGCTCAAGATAGAATGACCTGAATTTTCTCATAAAAATCAATTTACTATTTAGAGATATTGTATATGTTTTTAACGAATAAGAGAATTGAGCATACATGACTGTCACAGCCATGTTTACTGCTTTATCATTATTGTTAAATAACCAAACTTTAGGCCTCAAATAGGTGAGAACTAAGTATATATTGGTATGTTTCCAATTTACTTCAATAATCTGAATATTGTAAAAATCTGAACAATAGATATACAGTAAAGCTAATTTTAAGGCAACATTTCCTGACTAAAAGGTTTATACATTTGTTAGCTAGAAACAAGGATTAACACATGCCCGTTAAGGGATTAATAAACTCTAATCCGCTAATCTTCTAACATTATCCAATAGAAAGTATTGATAGATTTATCACAGAAATATGCCAAACTAGAATGTCAAGAACACTTAGTGTCATTGTTTCACAAGATGTGTTGTGTGAAATATTGACAACACTTATATTATAGAGAACAAGGTTAGGGACTGTTGAACAGACTTTACAACGTCTTCCAGTGTAAAACAATCTGAATAAAGGTCAGACAACTTATACTTTATATTCACAATACTAATTAAAGACATACTATTTTCTTCCTCTTCATCACAGGTGAACGGTGTCAGGATTAACTAGCAGTTAACAGTGTAATTGAGGATTTGATTTCTAACATAACCAGGTGACATGAACATCTAAAACGGGCACTGCTGGTTTGTGTCAATATATTAAGATATTCTGTGAACATGCTCTTAGAATAAAAGACATTTTGATAATTCTCAGTCCTGCAAGTTAAAATGTAATACAACATTTATGAAAATTGTTGACGCAAACATCATAACATTATATTTAACTTCGCCGACATTAAAAATTGTTTGAAAATGTTAACGACAGTCAGGTTTACTATTTTGATTAGCTTTTGCCCAGATAAATGCCATGTACAGATACAATTGTTATAATTACACACATCAATTTATATTTAAAGCACTTGTAACTCTCCCAAACAAAAAACAAATTTACATCCCAGTCACATATTCTCAGATCTGTTGACTCTCACCTTTCAAAAAGCAGAAAAAAAATTGTTCAATGTCAAATAGTCTTTTGTTTACAATTAAAGTTTGGTGGAACACAAGTGAATATGGTTGATACTGCCTCAAACACAGAAAGTAAAGAACTGTTTGTTAACCAATTTCTCCTTCAATCACAGGCAGTGTTCAATCTCACAATAGTCTGTCCTATCAGTAGCACACATCACACTATAGCAGTAGTATTGAGCAAGTTTTTTTTATTGTGGTAATAAGGGCTGAAGGAAATGTGTTTAACTGTTTACTGAAACTCAGTTCTATCATCTCCACAAATCACTGTTTAGCCCCTATTAACCATGTGTTGTCTATAGCACTCAAGGTTGAAAAAGAAGCACAACAAAGTAGTCCCCCATTACTTGTATCCAGTTATCTCCCTTTGGTCATGATTTCTTTCACCCTGACAGGAGATTGTCTGCCTCCTAGCATTCAGAGGACATGTTATCAGAACATGTAGGCAGGGGGCGGAAGACCTCAATTCTGTTGACCGACCAAATCACTTGTATTTACCACCAGTCACTTGGTCATAACCACGCACCCATGTCTTTTTCAAGAACAGCTGAACAATCCAGACGTCCCATAACACGCAAAATATTCATTAGATCTGTCACAGCAGAGTCCTCTCGATGTCTAGCTTCCCATAAGTCTAAAATGTGTTCAGTTGGACTGGTTTTTGTGGCGAAGAAGTTAATATACCTGAAAACAGAAATAATGGATATTAGAGGGTGGCAAGTGATGAGCTACCTGTAAGTGAAAGTGCCAGGTAAATTTCCTACCTATTGTCTCTAAACAGATGGAGAAGAATTCATTGTTATACATATGAGCTTAAGCAATGAACCTTTGTTCCATGTCCATTAAATCAATGGTATAACAATACAACCAGGATATATATTTTATTCAAATATACATAGAAAGAAATTTACTCATTAAAGGAAACACCTTATTGAGTTCAATACACTAACCTGATCGTTCTTACGAATACACAAAATGGATGTATGTATTTTTCATGTTCAAGTCAAAATGACCATACCTTCTAAAAACAAAACTTCTAGCCCATACATTTCCACAAGAAAGATGAATAGAAACTTTCAGTTCAATACATGCCAAAAGTGGTAAAATCTTTGCAGAACACTAAAAGAACTGTGTGTATGAATTGTCATGATAAAGGTGAGTACAAACTTTTGAGTTCAAGGAGTTCAATAATAATGTGTAAAACTGATTGTGTTATTGACAGACAAGAGTCCAATACAAACAAGGGATAAACATACAGTATCCTCAGGTAACATGGGAAGGGGACTAAAAATGGTCACAGCCAGTATTTTGATGAATAAATCCTCATTTACCTGTACACAGTAAGAGCACAGCCTGTATTACTATAAACAAATCCTCATTTACCTGTCCACAGTTAGAGCCTGTGCTAACATCCTCCAGTCTGTGCCCCTAGCATTAGGCGGGTCTAATAACATACATAGCTGGGCCCGGACATGGGTCGGCAATCTGAAACACATCAAATATAATCTTAATACTTCGAATTTAACTGTGTTCTTAGTTTCTGTGAATGTTTTACAATACTTAGCCACATATCAAGTTTGAAAAGAAAGAGCATTAGAATTTGAGAAAAATTTATGAATCCTCAAAACATATCAAAACGTTCATAAAACACCTCTGTTCATGAATGTTAGATAAAACTAGTATTTTTGTTATAAGTAAGAGAGGATAACCATGATAATACTGACACAAAATTGTGGATGCTGATCTGAACAATGATAGTTGTTTAAACAGAGTGAAGTTTTACCGGAAGAGGGCAAATTTCTACTTGAATAAAGAGCACAACATAAAGCAATATAAATGATTACCTGAATAACGAAAATAATATAATATTGGAGTGAAAATTTACCTGAATGAAGATTTGGCATTATCAAGGGTTGCAATAGATCCGAAGCCTGTGGAGTTCGCCGATACAGCAGAGGATTTCCCTCGGAGTGTCGAGTGACCACTGGGTGTGGAGGGGGGCTGGAATTTAAATAAGCATCGACATTATTTACCCATTACCTCTTACAGTTTATTTTGTTTCTGTCAGTTAATAAGCAACAAGTCTAATTCTATTCGCTGAAATCATACATACTATTGTAAATAATGTTTAACTATAACAAGCATGCACATCATTTGATATATTAAATACTGTGGTATCAATCATCCCCATGTAACTGCTCATTTATCTTATCTTGATGACAAACTTTGCTTTCATTGTGCACAGAACTGCAATTCGTTAATCAAGAAGAGATTAATGGGTGTTGGTAATAGGCAGCACTTACATCGTTAAGGCAGCTGGTGATATGTAACACCTGTCTGTTGTTTAGAATAGCTTTCTGGTAGACCTGTATGACACAGGTGACATCTTGTTGAGCTCTCTCCACCATTTCTAAAGAGAAGGAACAGTGCAGGTTGTTCTGGTTACCACTCCAAATATGGCGGAAGGGAATCTCCTAGAGAAACAGAAATGGAGGGCAAGTTAATATTAGATAACGGATTAAAAAAAAGGGGTCTCTCTTTCTTAAGTTGTTTTAAAAATTAAATATTTGACAAAAATTACCAAAGTTGCCAGATTTTTCATTCCTTATTTGAATAAAATCAAAGGAGATAAAGTGGCCAAATTGTTTCAATTGATAGATGGATTGCGCTTAATTAGGGTACTGATTTTCTATGACATCAATGTGCTTGATCAGTAACAATTCACAAAAACACACACTTAAAATATTCAGTGTTTGTTTGATGGGAAAATACAGTTACTGCCGTGAGCTAGAGAGTGTCATTGTTATGACTGATTGATTGAAGTTTTTAATCATGCTTAAGGGTATTGCTTATTTTCAAGTAAATCTGTTATGATCACTTTAAAGTTGGAAGGCCTATCACAAAAAGGGATTCATACAATAGAAGATCTTGGCTGATAAAACCTGATCCCTGATCAGAAATGTGACTTTGTTTCTATTCATTCCCCGATTATAAAAACAACTGAGAACATAACGAACTATAAAATTGAATGGTCACTGAACGCCAGGATTTCTTGACGGCTAATCCTAACCAATACATATTAGATCCCTGGTTAATCCTGGGGTTAACTGGGCCTTAGGCTGTAAATATTTGCTCTGTGGACATAGTGGAAGATTTCTCAGGACTGTTAATTTCCTGGTAATAATTGTAGCCATTTGTTGTGTTTGTCTTCAAGTCAGTGCTTGACTCGTGTCCGTTACCAGGCCAAACCAAAACAAATCTTTGTTACTAACCATGTCAACCTGCTGTACAAATCTCACAGACGGAAACAAATATTTACTAACATGTTGTCATTTTCCCCAGCATGTGTGTGGAAAGCTTGGACAAACAAAGTGTTAATAATACCTCGATCAGCTGAACAGTCACATGACTTGCCCTCTCAAACTTCATTCGCTGACATTTTCTACTCCCATTCGCTAAGCATCGATCCATGCAAACAATCAACTCATATAATTGTCAATACATAGGGAGACCAATACTGTTGCAATTTTCCACATTTGACATCATCATAATGCCCACATCTCGTAACATTCTCTCTGCGATACAGGAAGTCAGGATGATATGGGAAATGTAATAATGTCAGATACCCTACCAAATATTTGTCTGTTTATATTGGTTACTCTGAGTTTGTGTTGTGAATGTTGTGAAGAAGGTTTGCATTGTGGGAGGAGAGTGGTGCAGACTGAGCATCTGTGCTATACAGACGGGGTATTGACCAGTGCCGTCCCTGTCATGTCTTCAGTCTATTATATTGGTGCTGCGCCCGTGCCCCGTCACCCTAACCATTACCCAAGAGAGACGTGACTGGGAATTAACCTCAATGATAATCTACAAACCACTGCCATTAGGAACAGACTATGTCAATATTGAACATCCCTTTGAGAAGCTCCCCGACCCCTCCCCTAGCCTACACTTGCCACCCTGCCTCCCCCTTACACTCACAAACATACTGCCTTAAAACCAGCAGAAAAACTTCAATCCATTATTCCAACTGTTAATTCCTCCAGACGGCATAGAGATCTCTATTATAATAAAATACCTCCATAGAGCTGTCAGTCAATTCAAAAAGAAACAGAAATATGATCCTAAAGCATTTCTAAAGAATGATGTTAACTGACTCTAAAATAAGCAAACACCTTTAACTCCCTGGCAAACAACTAAATCCTTCAGTTTTGATTGGATGACAGTCTCACTTAACAATCAAAATAATAATTATTCTGCCCAGACAGTGTAATATAGAGTTTATAAGACCTACATGTATATATTAAAATACAGCTCCATGTCAATCACCTTATGGACATATCTCTCTATATTGGTCAATGCAACCATTACAAATATCCACGGATTCAGACCTGTGTGTTAATCAAATCTTACCTGATAATTTGCAGCCAGTTTACTTCTCCATCCAAATGATAACTCTTCTATTGTTAAACACAAATTGTTTCCTCCATCTTGGAATAAAATTTGTTTTGGTTTGTCTAAAACGCGACCACCTAACTTTCTCTCTACCTGATACACACCCTGTAAGAAATGTAAATAGTCATCATTAAAACTAAAACAAATTAATGAAATAACAAATTTGTTTTGATTTTTGTCACCGTCACATCTTGTCACTGTTTGTTGGTAATAGCCTGTTCACCCATTGGGCTGGTTTATAAGGGCCATTTGCATAAAATAAATGGCAACAAAACCCCAATTTATTAAAGTAGAACATGATTGGTTCAAGTTTAACTTAAAAAGTAACTGTCTGTTCCCAAATCCCTTTTTTGTAACAGGAAATAAATTATTGTTCTACCAATTTAAACAAGATTTAATTTCTGACACAATAATTGATTTAAAAAATATAGTGAACTCAATATATTACTGAATAAGTAAGTATATGTTTTACCTCTAGTGCATCTTGTGTGTCCTCTACGACATAAACTCGGATATTATAATCCATTGAAGGGGGTGTGGCTGGTGCAAATGCAGCCAATCGTAACACTTTAATAGCTCGATTACCGGGAACGGACTCTCCAATGATAGCGTATCTCTGTAGTTGTTCAGTCATAATGTGGCAATGATTGGGGTCGAGCTGAGCATAAAGGGGAGTGTTTATTGTCTCCTGTCCTAAAGTAACAGTCTTCTGTAATCAAACACAAATATAAACTAAATTAAAAATTATATTTAATATATGTGTTTTAAAACACTACACAATTCCAATACATTATTTAAAATTAAACCAATTATCAAATTTAGTAAAAATACAAAATTCAAATATATCAATTAAAGTTAAACTATAACTTGAATATCTAAGCACCACATTAAGTTTGGTCTATAAACGTAAGAAAATAAATATACTTAAAGTATATTTAAAATATCTTTGCCTAACACTAAGTCCACCTACACAGATATAAAATTTGATAATTAAATACTGTACCTGCCACTGTGGTGCCTCATCAGTGGGTGTGTCACTGGAGTATATAGATAGGATCCAGCCTCCCTGCCTCATACTAGCACAATGCTGGATTGATAATACTGCAGGCTTCTTAAAAATAGCTGACCCGGGGCCACATAATACTATAGGACTCAATATCGTCTGTTTGTCTGACAATAAAAATATACATTTCAATACAAAATAAATTCTGGTGGAAGCAAACAAAATTGTCTTTATCCACAATAAAAATGTACATAAAACATATTCAAAATTGTTGAAGTTATAATTAACTTGTTTTAGCGGCATTTAGTCTTACTTATTTTGTTAAATTCTCATTGATTTATAAAAATAAAATGGTACGAGGTACAATGTACAACTATAACATTTATTAAAAGTTATTGAGACTTTCCCTTACAAAGATTTTTAATTTAGCGCCTATTTGTAGCATTGCTTGTTTTAAAGCATCGATTTAAATTGAAGCTGAATAGATCCATTTGAACACTGGTACTACCTGAGTTAGGAGGCAACACAAAGCTGACCAATAATCAATAAATTCTACTTAAGCTTTTACTGAAAATACTAACTAGTCAGCCTTTATTGTGAAATGAGTATTATGAGGATATTGAATGTGATTTACCTGTGCTATATCTACTTTAAATAAGTATTTCTTACCTGTTAACTTTGGTCTGTCTTTATCATCCCTACAAACAGCCATAAAGACATCTTCTGTGTGTCCTCTCCTTATAGCACCTTCTGGTACGGTCAGCCATACACCTGCTGAGTTCAGGAGAAAAACTGGGTCAGCAATATTCCACATAAAGGTAAGATAATTAAATAAAATAAAATAAATATATCCTGATCTGATCTATTTATTAATTCACAGTTAAGATAGCATCTTTGTCTAGACAGTATCATACATGTATACTAGAACATGGGATGATATATGGGTTTAATTAATCAACATACCTGTGCCAGTTTTATTCATTTTTAGAAATATATTTATCCTGTCATCATGAAATATTGTCATCATTTAATAAAAACAAAAACACAGATGTTGCTGTACTGAAAATTTTGATGAAAACTTTTGCCATGTACAAAAATGAAAATATAATTTAAAATGAAGAATTTTTTTTTTATAGGATTTATTTCTTCACACAATAACCGGAACCATAAACGTTTTTAAACAGGTTAATTGATTACTTTAAATAATAATTATTCAGATTACAAAATACTTTCAGATAAATCTAATAAAAGCTAAAACTTGTTCCTCTAGTTTCAATATCTAATTATACCCTTAGTAGCCTCCCGACAGCTTTAAGTGGCACATTAAGAGAAAGTCATTAAAAAAGGTGAGCAATGAACCAGTTTTAGAGACTATTAAACTGTCAACAATAAACCAGAGATCAATGATTTCGTCATACATATCTTTCTGTCAGGGAATTTGTGTTTTCTCCGGACAGAATCTACTGAACAACAAATACCCATAAAAACTCTTAGATTGATGAGGGAGAAGTCACGAAGATAACCAACACAATGATTCTCTCCGCTGGCCCACCCAGAAAGAAGCCTCACTAATTACTGTGACATTTTTAATGGGAATCAAATCTACTTCACACAAACAGTAAACAACCAAACATAAACTGGTTTTTGGTTGAAGAAAATAACAATTCAGCTTCTTTTTAAAATTTCCATTATCAATTTCTAACAATGATAATATTTTAAACTGAAGGATCGTAACCAATGGTTTGTTAAATACAAAAACCATGCTTCTCAGGTTTATCTTAAGTCTACCTAAATCTTATTTACTACCACAGTTACAACTATTACAATGGTATTACACTACTTTATTCAATAGTTTGTATATTTATAAGTTCAGTCATTATCTGATAGCACAAAATTAATTTTTGATTTCTGTTTAACAGCATAAAATTTAGACTTTTACTCGTTATTATCAATATTAGTCTTGTCTGTGTTTCACTGTCCATAAGGCACGTGTTCAACTGGTTTCCCACTTGACCTTCCTTGAAACAATGAACTTTTACCACGACAGGTAATTCTCTATGGTATTAGACTTGTGTGAGCACACCTGTCGGTCACGGAATACAAAAGGTGACCAGAGGATCAGCTCAGAATTTAATAATGATGACCACAGGCCTCGGTAAATCCAGCACGGAATATAATTAGCCCAGTGAGTGACTGGTCTCTATTAATACATATTCATACACCTGACTTTGTTGTCTACAGGTGTTATGTAACCATTCATTACTTAGAAACATCACCCCAAAAAAGAGGACCC
>JARFOD010101498.1:0-16467 GCA_031763545.1 Mopalia muscosa
TTTTGGATAGAAAAATCACAATAATCAAACTCCTTCTTTCTTTTCTGACGTTTAAATAAAGTTTTATTTGAATTTCTCGGTCTAGTTGACAAGTATAAGTTATCTCCCTTTGCAATAATAAGATTGAAAACTGTCAAAAAAGAAATATTGCAAGTAATTAAAATACTAATCAATGGTTTCGGTGTATCGGGAAAAAAACACAGAAAAATCAGAAATTGTTTTTTTGAGGCCGGCCATAGCGGCCTATCGATTTTCAACTTTCACCATGGGTTTAGATAGTGACGGAGGAATTAGCCCTATACATTGTGCTATGGCGTGGTCAGGAATTAAACAGAGCGAGAGAGACAGGTGGGGTCGTTGGGAGGATGGATTGCGCTTTCCCTGCCATTGAGGCGAAGTCCAGGGCCTATCTTGACCTCGCAAGCTCTGGTTAGAGGGAATGAGGAGAAGCATCCGCACCATTTGTTAAGGTAATTCAGTCATTTGTTCCCGAAGATTAATCAATCAATTTGTTTAGAAATTATTCATTATATAGGCATATCTATAAACCCAAAAGTGTCCAGGGGAAGGTTATTCCCCGGATGAGCTGGAGGTAGGGACGCTGTGAGAAGCAATCTGAGCAATTTTGAGTAATAACATTCCAATTTAGTGATATAATACAAAGGGGCTTCTTTTGTAAGAATGTAACACAATTTTATGGAATAATCATTTGAATCTCGTCATCGGATTCCAAGATACAACATTCTCACAAACATTTGTTTACATACTAGTAGGGCCTACAGTTTGTGTAAATGCTGAATACTAGTAAAAAAAACACTTGTGTTGAAGAAATGTTATACTTAACAACGAATGTCCGTTATGAAAAAAGAAAAAAAAAGAAAAAAATAAGACAGAACAAAAACATGCATGTTCACTTCGAACATATAGTAATACCCACTAATAAATACCTGTCCAAAGAAATGAGGAATCCGTATGGCGTTTTCGAAAACTATCACTATATGAATACTGCTACCGCATGTTGGTCCTTGACTATGTGTGGACCGAGGAATATTCAGGAGGTGCCCGCGTATTAAGGTATCAATAGACATTAAAACATCAAAGCTGTTCGCCTTCATTGCTTATTATCATACATAAAACCCCTAGTCATTAGTATTTTGTATTTGCTCAAATACTGGCGAATGTTCCATATATAGCCCTTATATTTTCACGCATTTGGGTTCAAATACAATTTTATTTCACCTGATTTATTACAACAATTCACATTAATTTAGATCATAGTCTATCTAAATCTAAAATGTAACATAGGCAACAAGGCAAATTTAAGTTATTTGATTTATGGCTGATTCATATCGTTTTCATTTCGTTGATCTTACTAGATGTAACCCAAACAGTTATTATTTCCATAACATATTTTATTTAGTATCAAACACTTACAAGTAAATAATAGGCTACTGTGCTACATCTGTCACCATATTGTTTTGAATAAATAATAATTTATTTGACAAGAACAATACAGCATATCCATTGCCTTTTATTGCAAACACTTTTTTCCTTGAAAAATATCAAGTGTTTCGTGTCCCCTAGGCCTGTCACCCACTTTACCCTATCATATGTGACGTTTATGTCACCAAACACTGTCTCGAAAAGTCTTTAGCTTCTATGAGAAAATTAAAAATTAAAGATGTAGAAGCTGAAATTTTAAATGTGAAATTCAAAGTCTCAAAATGCAGTTCTGGATATCAAACTCAAAGGTTTAATGGTATAGTGTACTTGAAACGCAAAAAAGTAGCTGTATGGCTTCAAGTTGCACTTTATAAAGACAAAAAATAGAATATTTTCTTATGTACTCAATACAAATAAACTTGCATACAGAATTCATTGGCTTGAGAAAAAAAAAGAAGAATAAGAAGAAAAAAAAAAAAAAAAAAATGAAAGATATAAAAAAAGCAAAATTGGACATTGTCAGTAGGCTACTTTGTGGATATCTCGAGGCAAATTCATTCTAGGTTTCTAGGCTGTGTTTTTTAATATTCAGTCTGAATTTGATTTTTGAAAACACTGATGGTGTGAAACGATACTTCAATACCGTGGTTTACGTCACACGGTACCAACACGCTACCGTTAATTATCGTTTCCGTGAAATCCGAAGGCCTGGATTTCCCAACACTGAATGTCTGCTTTCTGTCAAAAATTACTAAAGCCAGTTAGAGCCGATTACCTATACATCTGGGATGTGCTGAGGTTCTCGAGGAGGGTGTCTTTAACACAACCATTGGCTTGGCCTTAACAAGAGAACTAGGCTAGCAAACTCGACAAGCGATAATAACCCTCTCACGACTCGCTATGCGTATTAATAATTATTTTATTAAACAGTAAATCAGCCCTAATTTAGACATTTGACCGTTTAGATATCATACTCTGGTATTTATACTCAGTTACAAAAACCCAACAAAAAAAGGCTTTTAGCAGGCTTTGCTAAATGAAGATCGGCGGATTTAGCTTTAAAATGAGTAAATTGTCTCAATTTCTGACGATTACAGAATGGGGCATTGTTATAGTAATAGCCGCATTAAAATATCGACACCTCCGACGAATTATTACTCTTACTAATTAAGAAATACATTCTGAGTCAAGAAAAAAATGACTAATCAACTTGTATTTATTCAGTCTGACAGTATATAGTCTCTGACACTAACCAGTAAATGAATTATTGTTGGGTGTAGCCTTGGCACATTAAATAACTTTATCGTTGTTGTATGATAAAGAGTAGCTGAAAGGCTGGAGTCCCGGCGATCATAGGAACATGTACCAATAGAAATTCAGCATATGAAACTAGGCCAGAATACAAATAAGGAGCTTTATGTCGCACTTGTTGTTGTCATGGACAATCAGACGGAGATTTGAATTTATATTTGTCAATATGCAATCCACTCTTCTTGGATTGTTATTTATCCCCTTTGCACTTTTAGATCATAGGTTTTCAAGAACGATTGAATGAATAATTATCTCTCCAATCTTTAAAGTCTCTATTGTAGTACCGTTTTGTCTGTGTCGTTCTACAAATGGCACCGTTCCATGAAGAACTTTACACGGAATCAATATGGATGGTGGTAGGTGCTCCACAGAATCGAGTTTATGATTGTATGTCCTTGACAAGCATATGTGAATGTTGAACTGTCTTTTAAGCACCCCTTTTGTGTCTCTTGGGCAAGGGATCCATGTGTTCAAAAATGGGCGAACGATTGTAGGATATATCATTGTTTTTTCATAAACGGAATTTTTAAAATGATCTTGATCAGCGTCCCAAAGATGAGTAGAGTTTTCGATAAAGAAAATTAAATCTAAATAGGGCCATTTCCAAGGAATGTTGTCGATAGCTACGGAATAGTCCTTTAGGTAAACTTTCCATCGTACTGGTGAATACGGACTCAAAACTAAGGTTGGATGAAATTTGAATGCCTGGATTATGTCCCCTTTCAATGAAGCGTTCAGCATCACGTCCATATCATCGTCCCATGGAATCATCCCATGATGACGATAAGATCCAAGTAAACTGCCATCAGATAGAAAATAGGGCAGTCTCTTCTTTACTGCAACCTTGTCAAACTCTCTCAATAGTAGCTGAAAAACCACCTTTTCCCCGTTTGTAATGGCGTTCTGAAAACTCCTAAAGAATGCTTCTGTGTCAGTCATTTCATCAACATCGACAATTTCTACTGTTGTAACTGTGTGTTTCATCGGCCAACTCCGTGTATACTGCATTAAATTAGCAGTTCTATTTATCCCATTGTAGTTAACGGACGATGTAAAAGCGAAACTCGTCGTCGTTTGCTGATGAAACAGGAGATCCGTCCCGATTGCCACGGCCTCATTTGCTGGCCTGGCTTTGTTTATTTCCATGGTAAATGTCCTAAACGCAGCTGGATCTCGCTGTATACATTTGATGTACCTTTCCGAAAAACGGAGGTAAACCAATATGCACATACAACCAAATACAACATAAGCCAATCTTCTGAGTGGATGATTAAAAAGGGTATTCTGTAATCGACACAGGTTTGTCATCCTTCTTTCTGACAGCACCAATGCTTACCAATTCGTAGAAAGTTTCAATGTGGATGTTTATCCCCTGGAAGAGACAATATTGATTTGAAGTGTTAAAGAAACATTTGTGTGGACAAAAACTAACATTCTTTAAACAGCAATGATCCTGTAAAATGAGAAATTCTTGTTTGTGAAATTATGAAAAGGCCTTCTGTAATCAGGCGGGGGTGACGTCGACTTTCCCAGCAAAATAGGCGTACGTTCAGAAATTGCTCAGAAATTGACGAAGCCCGTACAGGCAATCTCAGCCAATTTTGGAATGTGATTTGTTCTGTCTTTTTTTGATTGATAGATTATCATCAATCTAAATAGGTACACTTTTAAAAGAGAAAAAGAAGACAAAAGCGTCACGTCTTAGTTATGGTTTGTACCATAGAAAAACAAACAAAAAAATCAAAATGTACAAAACCATCTTTGGAAGATTTTTATAATTGGACAGGGCTCGAAAATGGGCAAAAACGATGGGGAACTGTTGTCTTTAAAATGACATTCCTGACCTGCCGGTCCAACCATTTAGACGCGTCACCGTAGTGGGTGTTGCGCTAACGCCAAACACGCACATTAAATTTACCGTGTTGTTTTGAAATAAATCCAACTCGTCTAATTAATAATAGGCTCCCTAATACTATTGTTTGTTATACGTGCGGTGTAAGATCTAAAATAAAGTCTATGCGCTATGAATTTCATCGATCTGATAACGTCATATAGGCTATAAAGGAATCCAGTGGGACGTTCATATTCTGTCAATTTTAAATAATCCACCTATTAGTTCTATCGCCTTGCTTTTCTTGCTATAGTTTCGATAAAAAAAAACATGTGTGAAGGAATCAAACGTATGCAGCACTAGCGTAGTTCAATTGTATTTCAGACGTGACTTGAAAACACAGAGGAAATGTGCAAGTAAACACTATAAAACCAGTCAAATGAGGCAAAAACTGAACTCTCTGACGTCCGCGCTAAGCTATTTCGAACTAAATAAAAAAGTATTTCTCTCTTAGGTCCGGGTTATTGCTGTATAGAATCCCACAATAATATTTTTTAAATAGACGAACTTCAGCTATTGTAGTTGATTTGTCCATGCCATCCTGTTGGGTTAGCATGGCCTAACAGACAATGCCTGCTCACGTTGTACCCCGCGTGAAACCTGTGATTTAATCTAATGACTAGCCTGTTACTAAACTTCAAAACTGTTAAAAAAAGTTGTATACAAGGTTACCAAATGTACACATTTTTATTCTTATTACCCATAATTCTTTAGTGTAATATGAACAGTCACAAATCTGTTATATTTATGTGTGGTAAGCTTTAAACTATTGTATTCGGAAATGTAAACGCCTTGGTCAATCACATGCATTCTACCATATAAAATTACCATACGTTTTTCAGGTACAATCTTTGTTTTTCAACTGTTTTTGTCATAAACACATGGTGGTGTAGCCTATTGACAGTAGCTCGATTGGCGCATTTTGCACATTTTAATTTTATCATACAAAACACAGGTTGTGTTTAAAATACCTTAAAAAAATATACGCTTTTTAGGGTTTATCGTGAATCATTAAATAACCCGAACTTTGGACTGGTGACTTGTCATTTGTTTATAACTTGCTCTTAGTCTCGCGACTTTCGGTAACTTTCCCACTTTCGCATCATAAAATAGTCATGTTGTTTATCTGTAAAACGATTTTCCTTTTTCATAAGAGGATAATAAAATATCTATCTGAATGTTTTCGTTCAGAATATATTTTTAAATCAGCCTAAATTGCCGCTCTACCTTTCCTCACTCTCAGAGTTTCCGGGACCTAAACGACTACCACAAAACTAAAGTTTTAGCTAAAATGCAAGAAAGTACTGCACTCGTTTCTACAAGATTCCGTTACAATGCTCTGCTTGAAAAGTCATTTCAACAATGTTTTGACAAACTTCAAAACCTCCTTAGCAACGACAAATCCAAATTCAACATTTTCGTTAGTCGGGGAAAAAACGCTTTTTCGACACATTCTGGTCCGACCAATCTCAAAGCAAAACAGACAGTCAGTGAGTTAGGCTCATGGCGGGAAAAAGTGGACAATTTGGGAAATGAGGAACCCGTATGGCGTTTTGGAAATCTATCACTATGAATACTACTTCCAAAATCCATGATTTCCACTGATAAGTTTAGCATAGTACAAGAGTAGTGTTACTCCGAAGAACGAATACATTCTGACACTGATAATAGATAAATACTGACTCACTCAACAAATATACTTTGAAACCGATAATAGATAAACACTGACTCACTCAAAAAATAAATCCTGACACCGATAATAGATAAACACTGACTCACTCAACAAATAAATCCTGGCATCGATAATAGATAAACATTGACTCACTCAACAAATATATTCTGACACCAACAATAGACAAACACCGTCTCCCTCAACAAAAATATTTTGTGACACCTATAATAGATAAACACTGACTCCCTCAACAAATACATTCTGATACCGATAATAGATAAACATTGACTCCCTCAACAAATACATTCTGATACCGATAATAGATAAACATTTACTCCTTTAACAAATACATCCTGACACCGATACATTGACTCCCTCAAAAAATACATCCTAACACCGATAATAGATAAACCCTGACTGTCCCAACAAATACATTCTCACCGATAATAGATAAACATTGACCCCTTTAACAAATACATCGTGACACCGATAATAGATAAACATTGACTCCCTCAACAAATACATCCTGACACCGATAATAGATAAACATTGACCCCTTTAACAAATACATCCTGACACCGATAATAGATAAACATTGACTCACTCAACAAATACATCCTGACACCGATAATAGATTAAAACTAACTCCCACAACAAATACATACTGGCGCTGAAAAAAGATGAACATTGAATCCCTCAACAAAAACATTATGACACCGATAATAGATAAACATTGAATCCTTCAGCAAATACATTCTGACACCTATAATAGATAAACATTGAATCCCTCAACAAATACATTCTGATATAGATAAAAGATGAACACTGACTCATTCAAAAAATATATTCTTACACCTATAATAGATAAACATTGAATTCCTCAACAAATATGTTGACACCTATAATAGATAAACACTGACTCCCTCAACAAATATATTAAGAAACCTATAATAGATTAAAACTAACTACCACAACAAATACATCCTGGCGCTGAAAAAAGATAAACACTGTCTCCCTCAGCAAATACATCCGGACACCGATAATAGATAAACACTGACTCCCTCGACAAATACATCCGGACACCGATAATAGATAAGCACTGACTCTCTCAACAAATACTTCTGGACACGAATAACAAATAAACACTCACTCCCTCAATAAATACATCCTGGCACCGATAATACATTAAAACTGACTCCCAGAACAAATACATCCTGGCCCTGAAAAAAGATAAACACTGATGTCCTCAACAAATACATCCTGACGCCGATGATGGATAAACCCTGACTCCCTCAACAAATACATTCTAACACCTATAATAGATAAACATTGAATCCCTCAACAAATATATTCTGACACCGATAATAGATAAACCCTTACTCCCTCAACAAATACATACTGACACCCATAATAGATTAAAACTAACTCCCAAAGCAAATATATCCTGGCGCTGAAAAAGATAAACGCTGACTCCCTCAACAAATACATCCAGACACCGATAATAGATAAACACTGACTCCCTCGACAAATACATCCGGACACCGATAATAGATAAACACTGACTCCCTCAACAAATACATCCTGGCGCTGAAAAACATAAACACTGACTCCCTCAACAAATACATCCGGACACCAGTAATAGATAAACACTGACTCCCTCGAGAAATACATCCGGACACCGATAGTAGATAAACACTGACTCCCTCAACAAATACATCCGGACACCGATAATAGATAAACACTTACTCCCTCAAGAATACATCCTGACACCGATAATAGATTAAAACTAACTCCCACAACAAATACATCCTGGCGCTGAAAAAAATAAACACCGACTTCCTCAACAAATACATTCTGACACCTATAATAGATAAAAATTGAATCCCTCAACACATATATTGTGATATCGATAAGATAAACACTTCCTCCCTCAACAAATATATCCTGACACCGATAATAGATTAAAACTAACTCCTACAACAAATACGCCCTGGCGCTGAAAAAGATAAACATTGATTCCCTCAACAAATATATTCTGACACATATAATAGATAAACATTGAATCCCTCAACAAATATATTATGACACCTATATTAGATAAACATTGAATCCCTCAACAAATATATTCTGACACCGATAATAGATTAAAACTGACTCCCTCAACAAATACATCCGGACACCAGTAATAGATAAACACTGACTCCCTCAACAAATACATCCGGACACCAGTAATAGATAAACACTGACTCCGTCGACAAATACATCCGGACACCAATAAGATAAACACTTACCCCCTCAACAAATACATCCGGACACCGATAAGATAAACACTGACTCCCTCAACAAATACATCCGGACACCAATAAGATAAACACTTACTCCCTCAACAAATACATCCGGACACCGATAAGATAAACACTTACTCCCTCAACAAATACATCCGGACACAAATAAGATAAAAACTTACTCCCTCAACAAATACATCCGGACACCGATAAGATAAACACTTACTCCCTCAACAAATACATCCGGACACCGATAATAGATTAAAATTAACTCCCACAACAAATACATCCTGGCGCTGAAAAAAGATGAACATTGAATCCCTCAACAAATACATTATGACACCGATAATTTATAAACATTGAATCCGTTAACAAATAAATTCTGACACCGATAATAGATAAACATTGAATCCCTCAACAAATACATTATGAAACCGATAATAGATAAACATTGAATCCGTTAACAAATACATTCTAACACCGATAATAGATAAACACTGACTCCCTCAACAAATATATTCTGACTTCGTTAATAGATAAACTCTGACTCCCTGAACAAATACATTCTGATACCGATAATAGATAAACACTGATTCCGTGAAAAAATATATTTTGATAGCGATAATAGATAAACATTGAATCCCTCAACAAATATATTCTGACACCGATAATAGATAAACACTGACTCCCTCAACAGCTATAATAGATAATCACTGACTCCCTCAACAAATATATCCTGACACACATATAGATAAACAATGACTTTCCCCAACAAATATATCCTTACATCGATAATAGATAAACACTAACTCCCCCCAACAAATACATCTGACACCGATAATAGATACACATTGCTTCCCGCAACAAATACATCCTGACATAGATAATATATAAACACTGACTCGCTTAAAAATTACATTCTGACACCGATAATAGATAAACACTGTCTACATCAACAAACACATTCTGATACCGATAATAGATAAACACTGACTCCACCAACAAATACATTCTGACACTGATAATAGATAAACACTGACTCCCTCAACAATTACATTCTGACACTGATAAATGATGAACGCTGACTCCCTTAATGACATTTTTTGACACCGATAATAGATAAACATATATAACTAGAGCCTAAAGGCTTTGATATGTGGCTATATTGCCTATGTGTCAAACCACTGGCTGATGTACGATTGGGAGTTTGTTTAGTTTAGGCTACTGATCCTATAATGTTGCTATTTGATAAGAATAAAGACCAAGTTTCTATGAAATCAACTGATTATAACAGACCAGGTGCGCAAATGACTTAATGCTTAGTGAGGCCCTTTGCTTAAATACTGGTACACTGATTGTTTCATTAACAGTTCTTTGTTCTAAATTATCTCTTCATGGGGCTCATACACTGACTGTCATAACTCCCAATCGAGGTCAAATGTACGCTATACACAGAACCGAAACAGTGTACATGTGTTAAATAAATTTTAAATAGTGGACATTTTCGCAAGACTTTCGGGAGTGGGGACAGAAGTCTAAAAAAAATCTGCGTGATTTGGAGTTTTTGCCAGACTTGTTTTGAAGGCCTATCTTTTAACAGTAGAGTAAAACTATACTTTATCCATTTGCAACGATTTAATAATTAAATAACACAAAAAAAAACTCCCTTGAGCTAATACATAACTTGATAAATAATATAGATTTAATACACATTTGGTATTTAAAGCAAGTTTCCTTTTGAAAATTTATAAAGTAGAAAAGGGCGGCAGAAAACACCAGGTAAGGCTAATCTGTTTAATGTATTAAATAAACATGATAGACTACCGAATTTTACATGTATCTGTCTTCATTATGAAGTCAAAAGAAATACCCGTATTATAGAAGCTGAAATTTTAAATGTGAAATTCAAAGTCTCAAAATGCAGTTCTAGATATCAAACTCAATAGGTTTAATGGTAGGCCTATAGTGTACTTGAAACGCAAAAAATAGCTATATGGCTTCAAGTTGCACTTTATAAAGACAAAAAATATAATATTTTCCTATGTACTCAAATAAACTTGGATACAGTATTCATTGGCTTGAGAGAAAAAGAAAAGAAGAACAGGAAGGAAAAAAAAAAAAAAAATGAAAGATATAAAAAAAGCAAAATAATAGTGTCAGTATGATTATATAAACATTTTGATTATTGTCTTTTTTAAACTTTAAATCAAGTAGAGTTGTTATAAGAAAATTATGACATGACAGCTACTTTCATTGGGAACAGTAAACGCAACACAGCTGCCAAAATAGGTCCATTGTGTAGTCCGTTTTCCATTCAGAGAATAAATACCAAATAAATCATGTTAAATTATAATTTGGGCATTTAAACTTTGCAAATGAATCCCATTGAAACGAATGAGTAAGCAAGAATAAGTTTACAACATCTAATTACGACCAGTGTCCTGAAAACCCGAAGGCCTGGATTTCCCAACACTGAATGTCTGCTTTCTGTCGAAAATTACTAAAGCCAGTTAGAGCCGATTACCTATACATCTGGGATGTGCTGAAGTTCTCGAGGAGGGCGTCTTCAACACGACCATTGGCTTAGCCTTAACAAGAGAACTAGGCTAGCAAACTCGACAAGCGATAATAACCCTCTCACGACTCACTATGCGTATTAATATTTATTTTATTAAACAGTAAATCAGCCCTAATTTAGACATTTGACCGTTTAGATATCATACTCTGGTTCAGACTTACTATAATATACAATTCAGTTACAAAAACCCAACAAAAAATAGGCTTTCAGCAGGCTTTGCTAGATGTAGATCGCCGTTTTTAGCTATAAAATGAATAAATTGTCTCCATTTTTGATGATTACAGAATGGGGCTTCGCTATAGCAATAGCCCCATCAAAAAACAGTAAATTTTCATCTTCAGAATTACATGTACCTGTATTAAACGAACAAACATACTTATTATTTCTTATAAATAAACTTATAGAAGATTCAAAATATAAATTGTGAAATTAAGAAAATAAACAAAAGAAATGAATGAAACCTTGGATTTCCAGCTGGTTAGTAGATCAGTAACTGTAGAGAGCGCTCTTTGGCTAAGGGCAGTTTGAGTAGCAATACTCTTTTCTTTTCTTAGCACTGAAGTAAAATTAACTTCCACCCCAGTAACTGTTATCTCAGAAAGTGGAGTTATCTCCCCTACCTTGCCCTTTTTCAGCTGTGTTGCTACCGTCTCCTGTAGATCTGGTTTATTTTTGTCGCTTTGAGAAACATCTCTGGAATCTTTACCCATTACATCACTACCAGTGTATCCTAGCAACCGTTCATGAGCAGGATTCACATACTGTAACAAGATCATATCATTGAAAACTCTGTCCTTTGTCCTTATGTAGAGAATAGAATCAACACCTGAACTAAGCAGATTAGAAACACGAGTACAACAATATCACACACCAGAAAACTGGGTAAATTAACACTGAGTGGGTTCCACCAGAAACCTGAGGACATCAACAATGAATAGGTTACACCAGAAACCTGAGGACATCAACACTGAACAGGTCACACCAGAAACCTGAGAACATCAAGACTGAATAGGTCACACCAGAAACCTAAGAACATCAACACTGAATAGGTCACACCAGAAACCTGGGTACATCAACACTGAATAGGTCACACCAGAAACCTGGGTGCATCAACACTGAATAGGTCACACCAGAAACCTGGATACATCAACACTGAATAGGTCACACCAGAAACCTGAGGACATCAACACTGAATAGGTCATACCAGAAACCTGAGGACATCAACACTGAATAGGTCACACCAGAAACCTGAGGACATCAACACTGAATAGTTTCCACCAGAAACCGGGGAACATCAACACTGAATAGGTCACACCAGAAACCGGGGAACATCAACACTGAATAGGTCACACCAGAAACCTGAGAACATCAACACTGCATAGGTTACACGAGACATTTAAGTACATCCACACTGAATAGGTCATACCAGAAACCTAAGGACATCAACACTGAATAGGTTCCACCAGAAGCCTGAGGACATCAACACTGTACAGTTTCCACCAGAAACCTGGGTACATCAACACTGCATAGGTCACACCAGAAACCGGAGAACATCAACCCTGAATAGGTCACACCAGAAACCGAGGAACATCAACCCTGAATAGGTTACACCAGAAACCTGGGTACATCAACACTGAATAGGTTCCACCAGAAACTTGAGGACATCAACACTGAATAGGTCACACCAGTAACCTGGGTATATCAACACTGAATAGGTCACACTATAAACCGGAGAACATCAACACTGCATAGGTTACACTAGATATTTAAGTACATCAACACTGAATAGGTTACAATAGACATTTAAGTACATCAACACTGAATAAGTCACACCAGAAACCTGAAGACATCAACCCTGAAAAGGTTACACCAGAAACCTGGGTACATCAACACTGAATAGGTTCCACCAGAAACCTGAGGACATCAACACTGAATAGGTTCCACCAGAAACCTGGGTAAATTAACACTGAATAGGTCACACCAGAAACCTGAGGACATCAACACTGAATAAGTCCCACCAGAAACCTGGGTACATCAACACTGAATAGGTTCCACCAGAAACCTGAGGACATCAACACTGAATAAGTCACACCAGAAACCTGAGGACATCAACACTGAATAGGTTACACCAGAAACCTGGGTACATCAACACTGCATAGGTCAAACCAGAAACCTGGGTACATCAACACTGCATAGGTCACACCAGAAACCTGGGTACATCAACACTGCATAGGTCACACCAGAAACCTGAGGACATCAACACTGAATAGGCCACACCAGAAACCTGAGGACATCAACTCTGAATAGGTCACAACAGAAACATGAGGACATCAACACTGAATAGGTTCCACCAGAAGCCTGGGTATATCAACACTGAATAGGTTCCACCAGAAACCTGTTTACATCGACACTGAATAGGTCACACTAGAAACCTGGGTACATCAACACTGAATAGGTCACACTAGAAACCGGAGAACATCAACACTGCATAGGTTACACTAGATATTTAAGTACATCAACACTGAATAGGTTACACTAGACAATTAAGTACATCGACACTGTATAAGTCACACCAGAAACCTGAGGACATCAACACTGCATAGGTCAGACCAGAAACCGGGGAACATCAACACTGAATAGGTCACACCAGAAACCTGAGAACATCAACACTGCATAGGTTACACGAGACATTTAAGTACATCCACACTGAATAGGTCATACCAGAAACCTAAGGACATCAACACTGAATAGGTTCCACCAGAAGCCTGAGGACATCAACACTGTACAGTTTCCACCAGAAACCTGGGTACATCAACACTGCATAGGTCACACCAGAAACCGGAGAACATCAACCCTGAATAGGTCACACCAGAAACCGAGGAACATCAACCCTGAATAGGTTACACCAGAAACCTGGGTACATCAACACTGAATAGGTTCCACCAGAAACTTGAGGACATCAACACTGAATAGGTCACACCAGTAACCTGGGTATATCAACACTGAATAGGTCACACTATAAACCGGAGAACATCAACACTGCATAGGTTACACTAGATATTTAAGTACATCAACACTGAATAGGTTACAATAGACATTTAAGTACATCAACACTGAATAAGTCACACCAGAAACCTGAAGACATCAACCCTGAAAAGGTTACACCAGAAACCTGGGTACATCAACACTGAATAGGTTCCACCAGAAACCTGAGGGCATCAACACTGAATAGGTCACACCAGAAACCTGGGTACATCAACACTGAATAGGTCACACTAGAAACCGGAGAACATCAACACTGCATAGATTACACTAGATATTAAAGTACACCAACACTGAATAGGTTACACTAGACATTTAAGTACATCAACACTGAATAAGTCACACCAGAAACCTGAGGACATCAACACTGCATAGGTCACACCAGAAACCAGGGAACATCAACACTGAATAGGTTATACCAGAAACCTGGGTACATCAACACTGCATCGGTCACACTAGAAACCTGGGTACATCAACACTGCATAGGTCACACCAGAAACCTGGGTACATCAACACTGAATAGGTTCCACCAGAAACCTGGGTACATCAACACTGAATAGGTTCCACCAGAAACCTGAGGACATCAACACTGCATAGGTCACACCACAAACCTGAGGACATCAACACTGAATAGGTTCCACCAGACATTTATGTACATCAACACTGAATAAGTCACACCAGAAACCTGAGGACATCAACACTGCATAGGTCACACCAGAAACCTGGGTACATCAACACTGAATAGGTCACACCAGAAACCTGGGTACATCAACACTGAATAGGTTACACCAGAAACCCGGGTACATCAACACTGAATAGGTCACACCAGAAACCTGAGGACATCAACACTGAATATGTCACACCAGAAACCTGGGTACATCAACACTGAATAGGTTCCACTAGGAACCTGAGGACATCAACACTGAATAGGTCACACCAGAAACCTGGGTACATCAACACTGAATAGGTTAAAGCAAAAACCTGGGTATATCAACACTGAATAGGTCACATCAGAAACCGGGAAAAATCAACACTGAATAGGTCACACTAGAAACCGGGGAACATCAACACTGAATAGGTCACACCGGAAACCTGGGAACATCAACACTGAATAGGTCACACCAGAAACCTGGGTACATCAACACTGAATAGGTTCCACCAAAAACCTGGGTACATCAACACTGAATAGGTCACACCAGAAGCCTGGGTACATCAACACTGAATAGGTTCCACTAGAAACCTGAGGACATCAACACTGAATAGGTTACACCAGAAACCTGAGGACATCAACACTGAATAGGTTCCACCAGAAACCTGGGTATATCAACACTGAATAGGTCACATCAGAAACCGGGGAAAATCAACACTGAATAGGTCACACTAGAAACCGGGGAACATCAACACTGAATAGGTCACACCAGAAACCTGGGTAGATCAACACTGAATAGGTCACACCAGAAACCTGGGTACATCAACACTCAATAGGTCACACCAGAAACCTGGGTATATCAACACTCACCAGAAACCTTTGCAGTAGCCCAACACTGAATAATTAAAACCTTTGTACACCAATGCAAAAAAAGGTTCTACCAGAAAATGACAAAACTGAATGTGCTTAACCCATGTATAAGATTGCTATGGAATCAGATAAAACATTAAATGATATTAAATTTCCAGTATGAACCCAAAACAAGGAAACAGGGCCTCTCATCTAGAGGATGTATTAAGTGCTTACCTGTATCTCCCAGTCCCCATTGCTGATCTCCACAGATTGAGATGTATTATCGATTGCTGTGAACAAAGCTGTGCTCGCCTGCAGTTTGAGATTTTTAATAAAGTCACTGTGTTCTATTAATAAGAGTTCATTTACACAGCTTCCCACATTAGTATTCTCAATGTAACGCTGGAATAAAACAAACATATCAACATTAGATTGACTGACAAATTGATTGATTGACTGAGTGTCTCATTGATTCATTCAAGGATTCCTTAGTATTCTCAATGATATTCTGACTGAGTGTCTTATTGATTGATTGACTGATTGATTCACCGATTGATTGATAAATTAAATTTATTAATTCATTAGTATTCTCGACTAAAGGCTAAAATAAACAAGAGATCCATGAATGGATCTTGAAGCCCACAATGTATAGATAGTTTGAAAAAAAGGGTCTAAGAGGGGACAGATTCACGATTTGATTTTCTGTCTTGTGCCTAAGCCAGTATAGGAAGAGTTGTGTTTACT
>JARFOD010101509.1:0-16466 GCA_031763545.1 Mopalia muscosa
TCACAAAACAAGAAGTGGTTATCCAGAAATTGTATAATTATGTTACTCCACTTCTAAATGTCGTTCAAAACTTATGTCTGAACTTAAGTTTGAAATTGTTTAAATTTTTTCTATAATAAAGGATTATGGTGTAGGACAAGTCTCTGGAATTTATCTAGAACATGGGATGATTCTTCGACATCCCCGTGCCAGCGTGATTACTTAAAAACATATATATAATAGAATTATTATTTTTTATACCAATTATTGCTAACTTAATTATAAAGCGTTATCCGTACCTACTACAAACTGAAGAACAGGTAAAATAATTCCAAGCGTGAAAGACAGAAAGAAACTGGTAAACATCTTGAAATCTGGAAGAAAATAAAGGGAAAAGAAAATTAATTGATGCGCTGAAGTTTCTGTAAAGATTAACTGCTTTTATATAACGGCTTGGCGATTGGATGACTTACATGTTGATTTTGTTTATTGCTTAATGCGCGTTAACGCAATACTCAATTTTATTTCTCTTATGTTACGGCCGATTGTCCACTTCACACTGTGCCCTACTTGAGACAACCTTCGCGAAAAACACCCCGCAATTGCCGGAGTCACACCGTGTAACTCATTCTTATACTCGAGATCGACAGATGCACTCGAACCCGTAAGTGGTACAGCGAAGAAAATTCATTGGGTCGACAGCTTACCATTGAACAAAGACAATGGGTCATAAAATTGTTTAAATGTCGTATCTTGGTTTTCATTTACACGACTCGATTCACGAGGACAAGAGAGACGGTAAACCACCGTCTTGGCATGCATGTGTTAACAGAAATAGAGAAAACAGTTTCTTTACATGGACTTAATGCTTATTCGATATCCAGACAAACATCCTTAACGTAACATAGTTCACTGCTGTCGTGTTAAGGAATAATATATAATATTGTATTGGTCCCTTGAAGCTAGCTGGCCACTAAGGGGCAGCTGTTGGAATGATCAGTTTGCGCTAACTGGCCAAGGTACTATTATTCGTCATCGTATAGACATGAATTCTTCATATCCTCCTAAACAAGCGCGCTCCATTCCATATGATTGACATTTAAACGTCCAATTAAAATCTTCAATTAAATATTCTGAGGTAAAATCTTCACACATAGTTTGTATGGTTTATATTACCGACATAATTGTTTTTTAGACAGAGAATTTAACAAGCGCTGCCTTAGAGAGAACATTAAGAGCTGCACAGTGCCCCAAATCATATGATCTAATTTATCGTTCTCAGTAACCCTGTTCTGCCAATTCTCGTGACAATCAGCGTCTTAATTCCGCGGATTAAGACAAAAGGATTTGTATAAATGACCGCTGTTATTAAAGGAACCTATATCCTAAGATGCTATGTTAGGTATATGAGTAATGTTTACAATTAAACGTTAAACACCTGCTATTAAGCGAATCGTGACAAGGATAATTATTTTCTCGTAACATATCACAATTCCTTGTTAAGCATCGATAATCTTGTCAGTGGAGCTTCAGAGCTGAGGTAAGGCTAACGAAGGTCAGAGAGCACAGATTTGTTAGTGATCAGCGGATTATGACATCGACAGTCGGGCGTTCTGAGTAAGCGAATTCAACAGAAGACCACTAATCTCCTCTTTCAACGGCAATGACTCTTTGGATTTTTGTCCACCTCATTTTGACAGTGTCAAGCACCATCTAGGTTTTCAACGCAGGTTGTAACTTTGGGATAGACCTGTACCATCACGTTCTTCCTAGACGTCTCGTGACCGGGCTCAAAACTCTTCGTCACAGGTACAGCAAAATCCAGCAGTTTAAAAAACAATTAAGATGTAATGATGGCTAGAAAATAATGTTCATAATTTCGATTTGAGAAACAATATTTTTTTTTAAATGATTGCATTGATATGAAGCGGAATGACCAATATAAATAAAGGCCTGGTGTATTTATACAGTTTTAAATTGTAGGATGACGGATGCAGGCTTTACCAAAAATTACCGCATATTATTACACAGCCAGGTTTATGAACAAGTGTTCTTTGCATAGTGTTATGGAGGTAACATGACAGCGGTGCTAATCAAATGGGACGGCAGTACACATAACAAGCGTCTAAGCTATGGCGAAACGTAGTCGGAAGAGCGTATGAATACAATGTAGATCCCGGCAAATCGATGTCCGATTTGCACTGTATTTTATCAGACCTACAGAACGGGACACGATTGAGATGTCTATGCAATAAATCCGATATCGATGTCGTATGCTATCATATTTTGTCGGAGCTACCAAAGTTTAAGTCACCTTTCGTCTAGTTTTAATCAAATTTGCTTTTTTTGTCTGTCGGTATATATTTGTGATAAATAAATGACAGGCCTTGGATTAAAAGAGGGGAGCAGCGTTCTAGTACCCTGGCAATGAACCCGACATTACATTCGACATCACGCCACGTAAGGCTATGTATGAGGTTTAACTACTTGTACATATGGCATAACATGTTATGTTTTTACAGTCTTTATATAAGTCACTTTATACAGGTCATTTTGTAAACACAAGTTAACACCCTTTCTGTCCTCAACATATGTTAATTTGCATATCTTCTTTTATAAATGGTGTGTCTAAAATAGCCTTATCGAAATAAATATTCAACCTGAATTGTTCAGAATGTTTTGCAATACAGCGGTTTTGAGTTATGACGTTACGACAACAGCGAGGTCTCTTTGCGAAATGACGTTGCCGCTTTATGGCACATAGGGAGGCCTGTGTATACTTTAACATTGCGGGTTGTTTATTTTCAGGAACATATAGCTTTAAAATTGGAACTTGTGCAAAAAATTATACTTTTAGCTATGGGTAAAGGAAATTCATATAGTTTTATGAACGTTTACGTGTTAGTTTGCAATATCCCCTATATCGTCCATGTTAAACATCGTGGATTAGTCCTCCCGTAAAGCAATAACGTAATTTGACAAAGGGACGCCACTCCCTTGCAGTAACGTCGTAACTGGTATTGTCATTATACTCTATTATACGATGGCCGACCTTTTCATCACGGGTATTTTCAGACAACCTTACCATGCCACGTGGAAGTATCTGGCTTGTAGCACGTTGAGGACGTTTCAGATTTTTCGTTGAATTTGAAGCCATTTATCGCCTCGTCCCTTAATCGACGCTCTCCGGTGCCGCGATGGCCATCCTGACGATCATTCACAACTGCTAAAGTGACGTTCTCATCAGGAGCTTGTTCCATTATCGCCAAGTCGTCACTCAAAGTTTGTTCAGTTTGATCGCCGTCATCCTCCCGAATCGCACAGTCTAATATAAAAACAAAAACTATTTTGAGTAATTGCTTGCATCAATACAAAGTCAAAGAACAAGCATAGGTGAACTGGTTTTCTTATGTTGGTCTGTCTGTTTGTATGATCCCTACTTAAGGTTATTTCACTCATATGAAGGCTTGATTGAAAAAATCACCACATCTCCGTTTAAAAATCCCATCTGGAAATACAAGTATTAGAGTTTTCACAACCAATAGAAACGTATGGAAACCTTGGAAGGGGCATACCAACAAAGCTCCAAAATTTGGGTTTTTTTTTTTACTTGCCTATACTTTTAAGAAAAAATCTTTTTCTTTTTTGCTGGATTTTAAAACAAAATTGTCTTTTATTAAAAATGTATTAACTGTATTAACTTATCAAGACGATCCGTATCCTACCACTACAATTTCAATGGTAGGCCTACCAACTTTCACAAATTGGATAAAAAGACAAAAACTTTATCATTCATATATCATATCTTAAAACATTTTCAACAAACTCACTAGAATTCCTCACAAATAATGGAGCCTCGCCACGGAGTCCCCGTTATAATGTGGCAAATCAACGTGTCCATACTGAGAATTTTCCAGAAATAAGTTTCTACGTCTTTCTACTGAAAGCAAGGTGTCCGGCAAGACCATAGGCTGAAAGCTAATGACATCATCGTGTGAATTGTTCTTTCAAGCAGAAATGTTTGGAATCTTCTATACTATAGCGAAGGGAGTTCTGTTTAACTGTACACAACATGCCCCTGTCGTCACAAGTGACACGTTCATTTCAGTGATGTTTATTGTCTTTTTTTTGTTCGCTAGATCGCTTGCATATGGCAATTTACATGTAGTGGGTTACCGAAAACGCGATCTACCGAAGACAATGTGTCAACTACATAGGTCAACGCCTATCCATTTTAACATGTGTGTCTATAGGGTCTACAAAACGGTATGGCAAGTCAATGGACAATCGAAAAATTATTATGTTTGATTAGAGTTTAGCGCCTTTGGTGAGAATATTTTACTCATATGGCGGTGTACATGTCAGACCATTGGGTGATGGAAACAACCTTAAAGGCTGCTGACAACAAAGACAATACAACAAGAATACACATAGGACGTTATACAACGACATCCCAAACAGCTAGGCTGCATGCTGTCCCTTAGCTCTGAGAGTACCAGGGCAACTCGAGTAGAACACCCTTCACATTTATTTGACAGAAAATGGCTAGTTTACGTTCTAGTTGAAGTGACTATATTCTTCCTGAGCGATAAATCTGTTGTCCCTTCGCTTATCTTGCTTGTCGAACTGAGAAGCTAAGAATATTTTCCATGAAATCCAATTTTCTTGTGTGAATATCATAAATCCCCAAACTAACCTGTTGAGATGTTGTAATTCGTAATAAGGCTTTTGGGCACTAAAGGTTGCTTAGCGAAGACGCATTTCAGGTTATTTGTAGCAAATAACCAAACTGAATTAAATCACAGGTATTAAATTTCTTGGTACATAGTTTGTTCTTCAATAGCATAGCAAGGTTGGCTGCTATTGACAGTTCAAAACATGAGTTTTTCTTATTTTGGGTATGCAAATTTTCGTATCGAAGATTATTGGATTGATAGATGAACAGCCTAGTACATCCTTGAAGGTGCGACGATACTTAGATCTAATTTGATTAATGTTAGTCTTGAAATCCTTGCTAAGAAAGGAGGTGTTAACTCGAGCTTATTTGGGTTTGGAATTTGACAGAGTTATCTATCCTGGTAACTCTCCATGTCATGGCGATTTACACACTCGTAATACGTCCTCCAAGGGATATACTTAATTTGCTTAACTACTTCTTAGGTCACGGAATTCACCCGTGATTAACCCACGAAGTGCTTAGTAAAAGTACTTGTATTTGATGTATGTACACAACTATATATACCTTGTTCAGGTCACATCTTCAGTAAACCCCTCCCTCACCCGTCCCCGCTCCCACTCCCAATCCATAAAAAAACGGCAACCCATTCGACAATTCGACAACTAACAAACTTAAAGTTCTATCTACACGTTACATATCTGTATCCAACTGATGTAGTTGGTGTAATGAAAACAAGATGCTCATTAACATTGTCAATACAAATGTGATGCTAGTTGGTTCTGCTCGAAGATTAAATTCAATACCTCAGAAGTCCTTGAACATCATACTTGATGGAGCAATTATTCAAACTGTCACTCATCAAAAATTACTAAGCTTACACTTCGATAAACACCTTTCTTGGGATTATCACATAAACCATGTCTGTAAAACTGTATCTCGTCTGTTATGCATATTAAGAAACCACAAGAAGCTATACTGCCACAAAAAACACTACTTTTATTCTACAATGGTTATATTGCTTCTCGAATCACCTATTGTCTAAATATTTATGGCAACTGCTCTAAACAACTACTTAACAGAATAAATAAACTTTAAAAATCTGCTTCTCGCCTAATTCTTGATAAACCCAAACAAACATCATCAACAGAACTCTACAATGGCAATTAGTGTTTGACCAAGTCGATATGGAAAAAGCTGTCACCTTTATCCACCATATTTGAATGCCCACTTGCAAAACAACCACCCCTACTGATATGAATCTCCGCTCAGCTTCAGTAAATAAATTTAAAATTCCCTTTCCTCAAACTGAAATGTGTAAGAAAATTTTGTCCTATTGTGGACCTCTTATATGGAATTCGCTTCCCTCAAAACTCAACAATGCACCATCAATGAAAATATTCAAATGACTTTATTTAGAACATCATGCAGAAACTAAAGAGTAGTTTCACAAATATCAAATAATCCATGTCTTTATTCAAATTTAATTTCGTTTGCTGATAATCACTTTTTGTTTTATATTGTAGAATCATCCTTTTTGATAAGAAATATATTTTTTTATATGTTCGTGAATATTTGTATATAATTATATTGCTTATGTTTATCAAGTCAGGATGAAAGTATGCGCGTGTGTCTAAGAGAGGAGGCCCTAAGCGGAGATCAGCAAATATCTGCTGACCGGGTGTATATTTGTACTTACCCTCTGTAAATGAAGCCTATTATTATTATTATTATTTACCTTTCATCCAACCCAGGTGCGTTAAAGAATTAACAAATCTACAGGTATACATTATCAAACCAAAGAAGCCTCTCTTTATTTGAAGTTGAAATCAAAGTATTAATATCTTCGAGTGTTTATCATATTTGTGTAAGGCGTAGAGGTATTGCAATTGTCCCGATGACACAATAAAGGAATCCCGCATGCTGGTTAGCTCCTACACTTGATTTTCTTTTATCGAGCGCCTAGTAACTCAATGCGAACACATCAATCTGTTTTAGCCCCATCTTGTACTCGTGTACTCGTCACACAGCAGATTTCTATAATAATTGTTTTCTTTTTAACAATGAGGATGCACATAGGACTTTCTATGGACACGATTACTTGGCTAGTAAGTGTTTGTATTAGTATTAGTAAATACAAGATTTTTTTTGACAAAATGTGTGATACACATTAATTCGATTTTTTTTTAAAATAAGTGTTAATTAAAAATTTATGATGTGTTCCTAGCCAGGCTATAATAAAATGGCACAAGTTCTCAATGGCAAAGCGAAATAACACATTAACACTTGATACCCTCCAAAGGACGTATCTAAACCAACCAACTATTTTTCTCGCAGTATCGCCTTTCAAACCTCATTTGTCACGCATGCGAACCACATACAGGTTACCAAAAATCCTTTGCTTTTTCCATATTAATCACATTTCATATCAATTAATCAGCAATTCATCTCAAATAAGCGATACACATCTATTTGTTAGAACGCATGTCTGGCTGGCGTTTTTCGGGTTCTCCGCGATATGGCGGCTGTCGCTGTCGCATTGCTGGTTCTCCTTGTTTCCATCTTGGGGGCCCTCTAACGCGGCCTTACAAATGAAAAAAAAATTCGGGGGAATGCAATGTTTGATCTTATTCATTAATTTGAGATGTGATTTTCGAGTAGCTTGAGTATGGCTATTTTGGTAAACTCTATGTGGTTTGTATTAGGGACAAATAAGCATTTAAAGAGGAATACAATTAGGACAACAGATTCTTTAGATTTGTTTAGAAAAGTAGTACGATGCGGAGTAGTGATTTCGCTTTGTTGGTGTATATCTTGGGCTTCTATATTAATGCCTACATAGGAACAAATTCATATTTTCCATAAAAAGTGTTAATTTGTTTACTTATCTTTTATGTTCACTTTTTGGTGTAGATCTTTGGCTTCTTTATTAATGTCTAGATCGGAACAAATCCATATTTTCCATAAAAAAGTGTTAATTTGTTTACTTATTTTTTCATCGAATTAGTTTGTGCCACACATGTTATAAATACCCCCAACCCACCGCTCCACCACCCCACCTCAAGAAGTCAAAACCAAATAAAAAATCCCAGAAATTTTATCAATAAAGCATTTTATTATGTACTACTTTCAAACAGTTGAAAGCCAAACTACCGTATCCAGGGTATAGCCTATAGCATACATAAAATGAAAATATTTTTCGTTTGGATAACTATATACTCCATCCTAATTGATCCAGTCCAAAAACCTAAAATCTCTTACCATCATTCTACTTTAAATCATTTTAGCCGAACGTCTTTGAATCGAAATACATGTATAATGTTGTGTTAACAACTTCAGAAACTACCAGATGTTGTAGCCATTTAAGCTAGACAGCTTATCCAGTTTAAAAACTTGCACTCTAAGAATCTAGGGATTTAGGTTAAATAATGCAAGCTGCATGATCTGATCAAATATAGGGCAGAATGTTGGGTTGTTTGTTTGCTTTTACCGAGCATTCCTTTTACTCGCGCACTGAAGGAATATATGTTACACACACAATGAAAAAAAAAACCAAAAAAAAATAATATAAAAACGCTTCACATTTGGTCCAACGTTTGGTATACAGCACCACCATAGTAGTGAAAAACCCCTGAGCACGGTGCTAAACACCTAGCAATCAATGCACTATTAGTTTCATGTTTAGTGCCCAATTGATTGTACTTTAAATAAAGTGCGTAGTCGAAGGCGGGCGCAGGAGTTTAACGCAAGGTGCATGTTGTCAAATTGATTTCGAAGTGAAAGAACCGCCCGAAACGGATATTTTTCACTTCTGATGTGATACTTATGACTGTTGCATCTCTCATTATCTCTTGTGGGATGATTTATAAGTAGTTTCATTTACTCATTGGGCGGTCGTACCTTTACGTGAGTGAGAAACCCAAAATTGTGGAGCGGACTGGATGAAATGCATGAATAAGAAAAACACCAGCTTTGAATCGACACACTTAAGCAGGATATACGGCGAGGGTGTCGGCTAGCATAATACCTTGAGAATTGCGCAACTCAATTGGACTTCATAGGATATACTGAGAAAACCAGTTTACTCACGAACGCGGTCGTTCGCATAATGTAAATTAAGGAACGGTCTGTATGTACGTATTTTATTAGGCGATAATGTATTAATAGTCGTGTCCCGTTCTCTGTGGGTTTGGATGTAGCCTCTTTTGACACATATAATTTGGAGAATTATATGGAAAAGAATGTGGTGTCAGCAATCGGCTGGTTAATTAGTTGATGGCCTCTTCCTTGTTTACAACATTGTGGCGGCGATTGTGTAAACCCAAACGTCACGAAAAATCATTACCTTGCAAAATTTCTCATGCACATCCCGACTCACACAAACGGGATAATCGGGAAGCAGGGAAAACACTAATCGGAAACATAATGCTAATTAGTTTGTGTAGACAAAATAAAATCCTGAAATGCTTATTCGTTTATTTCTCGAAATTGTTATATATGTTTATATGTTATATAAGTCTAAAAGCCACAGGACAAACACAACGCTTACATGTTAACCGGTCTACTTTTTTGTTAAATCAATATTCCTCCGCTATTAACTACAGACAGTATGCCTATTGCCACACTCTGCGTCGCCATACGTTGATCTGTGCGGGGCTAATGACTTTCGAATAATGCTACGGCAATATCTTTATTATACTGATATCGTACGACAAACATTTATGCTTTCTTTTTTCGTATTTTCTTTCTAAGATTGTCATTGGGAACTTTTCTCGCACAAGTTATAAGGTGTACTGCATTTTTAAATGTCATTTTAAGCAATATACCAAACCTCGCGGGATTCTCGTAGGGGCAATACCATTACTACTCTCGGCCGTGATATATATATATGAATAGTTCATTACACTTTTAAATAATACGTTTATTTAAGGAGTACATTTATTTTAGTTCTGAACCAAAAACACATCTCAAATGTGAATTCTCTAAACAACGCGGTGTAAACATCGCGTTAGAGATAGTGTGAGCAATACATTTGAGGTATATCGATTGACAATTTAAGAGGTTAAAGATTATTTGATTGTGGCCTAAGGTCATACTCCTGGGTATTTCCCTTATATGATGACCAATTGTCCACTTCACACAGTTCCCTGCATAACAACGATGGAACATCACAAGGAAACCTGGTATTCGGCTGGCTGGACGGACGGGCGGATTATTAGCTTGAATAACTGGTTTACGGGTGTTTTACTCAAGGCTGTTGTGTATTTTAGTTATATAGCGTCGAAATAGAGTAAACACAACTGTTAAAAACAGTATCATAGCAAGAGTTTCCGAAAAATTACTCTCACTATGCATATGACACTTTATGTTGTACAAACATTTACGTGCATAACTAAACAGAGCCCATAAACTAAATCGTTTTGATTTGGACACTTATTTAAATAAATAGTTACATGTATTAATTAGTCGAGAGAGTGTGATCAGGTTTCTCCCATCTCCGTCTCAGTATGTGTTAATAATAAAAGAACCTTAGGATGCCATCTTGACAACTTCCTAATAGCCAAACTTGGGCCGGTAGACTAGATCAGTCACGTGTACAGTCATCCGCCCTTGAAGGTTGCCAATATCATCATAAGATGTCGGAGCCAAGTATTTTTCTAGTGCATGTAATTGTCGTTAATTCTGATTTTTTTTTGGGGGGGGGGGGGGAGAAAACGAAGGTGGCAAACAAAACCATCATGTTAATGTAAAATATTACTCCAAAAGCCGCCATGGTATTATGGGCAGTAATTTCATGTAAGATTATGCTACAAATTGTTGGTCAATAGACAATATTATTTTATGGGCGTGAATAGCTTATATGTATCCCCACCATTCACTGCCCGTGTGGAGCATATTTTTTGTTTAAAATATGACCATTTTATTAACAACTGGTACCTATTTTTTTTTTTTTTTTTTTCAAATAGGCATTTGTTTATTTTTCTTTTTTATCGAATTGATAGAAACATTGGTGATAAATAATCAACACTTTCTGCCTAGTTAATTAAAGACGCCTAAAACAACTCCTCTTTTGACAGTAATTTTTCAAAAATATTCTAAAATGCAATGGTTGATGTTAGTGTGGGCTGATATTGCGTATATACGATATATTAATATGATAGATTTTGCTTGTCTCGATCGAGATTCGAACCCGGGACGTTTAGGTTACAGGCCCAACACTTTACCCCACTTCGCTACAGAGGCTCACCGCAAACAATTCACATATATAATGTATTTTTAAGGTAACGTTTGCTTGTCTGTACTGAGATTCAATTCCGGTGTCTGGTTAACAGGGGAAGTAATCCTCCCATCTGAGCTCAAAGACTCACGACCCAACTACCACGAATTTTCATATAAATAATTATATATTCCTTTCTTATAGTAAAATATGATGCCACTTGTATAACCGATCATGTTAGACTGAACAGTATTGAGATACGTATCTGTGTAGGCGTAGGGGAGGGTGTATTTTAGGGGGGCGGGGAGGGGGATACTATTTTTTGCCCGAAAAATGCATCATTTGCCCGAAAAAATTTATCATGAATAAATATACCGCCAATAGACAGGCATACAGAGTAATTAATTGAGATTGGTCGAAGCACATATAGTCTCGTCAGTTCTGTGTTCAGTCGCAGATCACAGCTAACAGTGGCGGATTAGGATATCATAATTGGGAGATGGGAGTTTGACTATCGTTACTTAATAGGCCAGGGTCCAGGAGCCGTTGAAGCTCCGAGAAATAGGAAGCCTGTAAAGGCGATCTCGGCGAATATTGGCAGTAAAAGCAATTCCGTCATTTTGATTGATTGACCTTAATTCTTTCAATTTTATAAGAGAAAAAAGAGACAACAAGATCCACTTTCGTTGTCTTAAAATGTCACATCAGTCTGGTAGGCAAGGATGTTCAGGAATTCTTCATTAAAATGTCATCAGTTGCTAGCATTGATTTAAATAATTACTTCCAAAGAATTCGAATTTTATATATCGGGACAATTTTGGAGCTTTTGAAGTTCTTCGAACACAGTGTTGATATGACATTTATAAATGTAGTTTTGAGGTCGCCATTTTCATTAAAAAACATCAATACCATACAAAAGGACGATGGCCCATCCATAGGCTCCGAAAACGCCGAGAATGAGGAAGGACGAAGCGGTAACCTTGCCGATTTTGGAAATATATTATGGGCGAGAAGTTGATAAGATTTTATTATCCATTTAAAAAAACAAAACATTGTGGTCCAATTAGCCAAATGAGTATTTTATGAAACGAAAGTGTTTGGCCTAAGTTACGAAACTAGTGAGAATGTCAAAATCATTAGTAGTTTAAAATATTGCTAAGCCAGACCGCTTTATGGAATGGGATACTAGTATGTTGTTTCCAGTCATATACTGCAAAACTTTCGCACACAACTCCGGACTTTATAAGTATATTGTCCCTTTTCCTATCATCCTGCTAGATTTCCAATTTTTGTGCATGATGCTGTTTTATTCTTTCTTTTTTCTTCCCTTTTAAGATTCCCGAATGGGAGCAGTACAGTAAACTCTCTTGTCAATCAATCGGGAATCACATTCCATTTATGATTATGCCGCTCAAATCCGTTAAATCACAGTTTAGGAAGATGTTTTGTGACCAAATCGCCAAATACGAATTTAGCAAGACATTCAGGTCCCTCCAATCAGACAGTTTCTTTAGACATTTTTCATTAAGACGTTATGTCTGACCTCTGTTTGGGTGACGGCGAATGAAAACATCGAATTGCATTATATTCTAGCTATATACCGTCAAACTGTCGAAAAGAACACCCTGATAACCATCGAAATAAAAGTAACAGAAATATTTAAAGAAAAGCCATGTTTTTTTGTTTTCCCCATACCAATAATACGTCTGAAAGTTTATTAAATTACCCAAATTGACCTTTTCATGAACAAGATATTACGAGAATGACACGAAGTATTTTCTCAACAAGTGCGAAGCAACTTTATCCAGTCATTCTGGTGTACACATGAAATGATTCCCGATACCGGTACTGACTGTTGTCCTTATCATCACTTGATTTTTTGGTACATTTCATCATCTACGATAAGTCAATCCTTATCTATAAATGTGTGGGATGTTTTGCCCGAGAAATATCTCAAATAATCAAATGAGTTTGGCCAATAAAAAATAACGTAGGGTCCCTATGTATATGATCATACTCCAGACATTTCATTTATATAATTACAGTTGAAAATACATAGCTGTTGCTGATTTATATCAAGTTTCATGATTTGATATTTAATATATTTATCATACTTACCTCCCGCGGTTTCCATCATATAGCTTATTACACAGTCTAGTATTGGGAGTGAGGACCAAGATGAGACCACTCACTTACTATTCAAACCTGGTCTGCAATCGACTGAACGTTAACGCGAGCACTTTGATGGGGCAAGTATTGTTTAAACAACACCTACACGACTAAAAGGCTCTTCTGGGGGAAATGTGCCCCTTTAGCACTAAACGTACTCAAAGACGATTTAGGCTGTGATATCTACACCACGTTTTATGAACGTCATTCTATCCAAACGTTTATATGAATTTACCCTTGAGGGTTTTTTTTCATCATGGACTTATATATGTATTTTCCTCGCCCCTTATTTATTTATTCAAATTGTGGGATAATGTGCTGCTAAAATACACGATTCGGCATAAAATTATCAAAAATTAATTGGCCAAGCCTTACGCACAACTGTTTATTTAATATGTACAGTTATATTGTTTAAGATAGCAGTATTCGTTACCGAGGCATGTTTTATGGTATGCGTTATTAGCAAAGGACCAGTAGCCGTTTGGTAAGTGTGGGGCTGTAGAGGGGAGAATTTGCTCTTCTGTGTCAACTAGTGCTATTTTCATCCCCGCCTTCAATGTGACATTTAAACAAGTAATTAAAACCTCCTCGGTGTTTTGCCTATAAGCCGAAGCGACTGTTAATGAGCTAAATGCCAACTGACTCCGTTGTACCAACATACATCAACCAGTCGATAGCGTGCAGAGGCGAAAAAAAGATCTTCCTTAGAGAAAGCACTTGTGTGATTATTGGATGAGGGGGCTATGGTGACAATGCCGGTCGTGTTCGACGGTTCATGTCACCCTATTTACCTGTCTCTTATCTCCCACCTCTTGATCCAACGCAATCCATAAAAAGACAAAATAAGCCGTAACTTTTAACCTCGAATTGCAGTTCCGTCAATAAAGAACACAACATGCAGTCTAACGCCAGTTTTATGGCTCACGTCAGCAGAGCTAGCCTCCCATGCTTTGGTTGGGTGGTTGGTTAGTGGCAAACAGAAGAGTATCCCAGTTAATTATTATAATAATGTAGAACAATATATGCACAGATATAATCCACAATCCGTCCAAGGCAGTAATTCTTGTTAAATTGGTCATTATTAAATTGATATTCATGATAATCGCTGTAAAAATTATTATCATCTTTTGCCGTAAAAATCACTATCAACTTTTCGCCGTAAAAATCACTATCAAATTTCGCCGTGAAAATCTCTATCAACTTTTCGCGGCAAAAATCACTATCAAATTTTCGCCGTAAAAATTAATATACACTTATTATCAACTTTAAATTATCGAATAATTAGCTGATAGAGATTGAAATAATATGGCGTGGAAATTGCACCATAAATTTACTTTATCAAATCGACAAACGGAATTAACATTAACATTTTGTATTGCAGATTTATTCTTCGTTTTGACATTTGACAAAACTGTACAAAAAAATGTGTAAAAAATAAATGTTTTCGTCTCAAGTCTTTTTGATAAACATGCTAGAGCAGAATTCGGTATTTTTCATCAGGTGTTATGCCTATTTAACAAATGTCCTGTTTAAATGAGGCTGATGTATATGCCATAGCTGTATAGATACTAATGTAGCAGCAAACGAGTGAAAAATGTGATAAATTTGATGTCCGCTCAAGGAATTTCTTCGAAACACTTGTTTCGGGTGTTACTCCTCGGTTTCCAGATTGTGTATGAGTTGGTGATACATCAAATTTAATGCAATCGTCGCCAAACACTCCCCTTTTTTAAATGTCAAAATTGAGCGATTTATATTTTATTTCTAGTCAGAGTTGTTGAGTAGCAGGGTCAACGTTAGTTGTAGTACAGTTCTGCATAAGATAATACGACTAACATTGCCTATATATATCTCTTTTTGTACCAGGTCATCTAGCCGTTATTTTCCGTAAGGATTGTATGTGAGAACCAAACATATGTGATATGGGACTAGGCCCTATACTCGGAAACAGATATTAAATATAAAGGGAAAGACAACTGTTTTTCAACATACTTATTATTTTTATTACATATTTTCAAAGATAAAAATATGTATTGCACTGGCATTCCAGTAAGCAACGCAGTTAATTAATCAATTTAAAAGGCGGGACTGACGTCATTGTTCGAAAACACTGTCGGTCACCAGTGTATCCGTTTGCTTATGGATGCATTGGAAGGAATCTGTACCAACACGGCAGCTACACAAGCTCGGTCATCCAAAGTTAATCTGCTCTTTAAGTAACACATACATTTAGCATGATTTCAGCTGAGATGCGGTTTAAAACAACCGGTTTTTAGTGCGTACAAGCCGTTGTTTGTTGTTGTTGTCTCACTTTCAGCTTTATATGAAAGCATCCACTAGTGCCGACAAAAGAAGACAGCCACGACTAGAGGATATAACTACAGTGTTTTCGAACAATGACGTCAGTTCCACTTTTTAAATTAACTAACTAACGGCTATGCTAATTCGATTGCAAGTGCAACACAAGATGGGTGTCTTTGAAAATATGCAATAAAAATAATAAGTTTAGGTTGAAAAACAATTGTCTTTCCCTTTCAAGCAGTTTTGACAGAATCCATTGCCATTAACTATATGTACTTGGGGGGAAATCCGCTTATTTCATGTGTTTTTTCTGTATTAAACAATTGCTGTATTTAAGCAACTTTTAAAGCAGAACACTTCGATGTCAACCGTGGATACTTGGTGGCTCCATTAAAGAGGCGTGGCATTATTTACAAACTGCCTAGATTATTAATCCAAAAGCTGAACTAATATGGTTAAGGACATACCAGTATTTTGTGTTTTCTTTGAACCAACATGTTTTGTCATTACGATTTGTGAATGCTGAGAATGATTTTAATGAGATCTACACGATATCTTTACAGACCCTCCCACACCCTTCAGAACAGCATTTCTTCCCTGCTGCGCATTCAGTGTCTGAGAGGCAGTTGTGGCCAGGGATGAAGACACAAATTCCCGCGAGACCGGATGGTTTTGGGCATTCACCTGTAAATAAAAATGTAATATAAAGTACCACATGATTATCGAGTTAATCCCCTTATCAATCATTAGCCAACGAGATAGTTTTGTCTCAGTTTAAAAAAACGGGATAAATAGAAAAGGCATCAACACGAATGCTTAACCCTGTAACGGATACCTAGTTCGGAATTTATTGTTACCCCAAACCATTTTGATGGTATACCAGACATTTTTGTATCTGTATATATATGTTGTCGCAGATAAAGAGAACTTCGTGAGTGATCTTTCAACATCTCCAATCATAAAGATCCTCATTGACCACTCACAGCTGTTCGATTATCATTATGTCTGTACTGAAAGATGTTTGTTAGGCGACGGTTTTCTTCAATAATTTAATTGATAAAAACAGATTAAAATATCCAAATGCTTATAGTGGAGACTGGTCCGAATAGGTGCTCAATAGACTCT
>JARFOD010101520.1:0-16465 GCA_031763545.1 Mopalia muscosa
TGGGTGAAGGAAACCACCCTTGACACCACTGGCAACAAACAAAGACAGGACGGGACAAATACAGGATGACAACAACATGACGCAATACAGACGCCACAAACAGATCAGCTTCCTGTTCCTCCTTAGCGTTGAGAGCACCAGGGCAACATGAATCTCTCTCCAACCGCCCGCGGCAGCAAAGAAAGACAAGACGGGACAAATACAGAACACAATAGAGACACCGCAACGAATCGGAATCCTGTTCCCCTTTAGCTCTGAGAGCACTAGGGCAACATGAAGCTCCCTCCAACCACCTACAAATCCTTGTACGAAATTGTTAGAAAATTTCATTAAGTAAATAAAAGCTCGCCCTAAATCACTGAACATAACGACAAATTTATACAATAAAACATTTATTTTACTTCAGCTTCACACACAGGAGTCTGATAATGTAAAATATTGGTGATCATTAGCAAAGGTATACATTTGTATTCCCATACATTTCATAGCACATTAACAAGGTATAAATAAACACAATACAAATTATTTAATGACCGGCATTAATTCAGTAATTAATTAATTAATTTCAGCCTTATCTCTTAAAACATTTTATTCCTTGGGTCACTGAATCAGATCTGAACTGTCTGAGCTCTAAAAGCGCCCAAGAGACCCTGATGAGCAGCAATTCACTTAAACTGTAAAAACAAACATTATTACCAGAATATTCATCTTCCTGGTGCAAGTGAATTATCATGAACACATTTTGACATATTTCAAAAATTAAATAAAGCTAAATTAAAGTTACTGATTTACATAGAGATAAGAAAAATTTCAGATCAACAGAGGATATCCACAAATTACCCTATAACTTGTCTTACATGTTATTTCTGGCAACTGTTCTGGCAAAATTAGAGTGTTGCAACTTCTAGAAGCTATAGGGTATTCCACCGTTGGTTTCCATCCATTGATTGGGGTTGTTGACATATTTCAGAAATTAAACAAGACTAAATTAACATTACTGATTTCTACATACAAACAAGAAGAGTTTCAGATCCACAAATTATTCTATCTTGAAAGGTTACCTAGGGTTTCCATCGACTGATAGGTGTTCAGAAATTAAAAAAAATGTAATTTAACAGTAATGATTTTACATACCAATAGGAGGAATTTCAGATCCACAAATTATTCTACCTAGAAAGGTTACCTAGGGTTTCCATCGATCCATCAGTGTTCATGAAATATTTAAGAAATTCAAAAAAGCTAAATCAACCTATTTGATTTTACATACCAATTAGAAGAATTTCCGATCCACAACTTATTCTACCTCAAAAGGTTACCTAGGGTTTCCATAGATTGATCGGTGTTCCATCCTTAAGTGATTCTGAGTTCACATGAAGGCAATGTGCTCCAAAAGTCACACTGACACAATCATAAAAGATTTTTCTGAGCTGGAAATTACTGTTCCTCCAGTGCTAGTATTAAAGTCAACGCAGTATAACTATGCTGGTAACCTACAGCCCGTAACTAGAGGAAAACATTACCTAGGATCAACAAGATTAAGCTTCTACTAATGCAATTTTTCTCACACATTTATTCTAGGATATCTTTTCATACCTGATAAATGTAAGTGTGAGTCATGTGACATATATAACATCTAATATCTGTACCAGAGCAAAAAAATAATAGATAAGATCAAAATGGGTGAAAACTAGCAGATAGCGATTTTGTTCTGAATCATTTGACACATATATTTCTCTGGGTAACAGTAAAGATAAGAACAAAAACAATGATGTATGTGTGGTGTATAAATCGGCCTTGCTAAATCACAAGATAATAGTTCCACATATAATGTAACTTACAGATTGTTTTTATCTGGTCGAGGTATTACATAATCCTCAGTCTCAAGGTCAACCATAGTTTAGTACATTGGTACTATAGTTAAATAAATATGGTGCACTAATTAAGCAATTATCAATAAAAAAATGGTGCAATAAATACGTAACTAATTTACTAAATTAAAACATAAAATCATCTTCTTTAACTGCCAAACAAAATACTGTCAGACAAAAAAAAAAAAAAAAAAAAAAAAAAAAAAAATAAAGTTGTCCATTCCATTATCTTATTTCACAGAAAAAAAAGCAATTTTTTTAGCTTTCCTGTTGAATGTAAATTTCAACAGTGGTTTAAAATGTATCAGTTAGTTTTATTGTGTTATTCTCATTTCATTAATTTACCCATATGTGTTGATCAACCAAGTGTAAGTTGTGATGTTAAAAGATACACATACAAATCAGATATAACCATGTAGTAATAAAGACAACGTAAAACATTTAAAATACTGGAAATAGATATGAACTATTTCCCTTTACAATCGCAAATAATATCACATTAATAGGTTGGCTGAAAACTTGTCAATGTACTTTCATCAGAAATAGGTCAAATTCATTGTTTTCGATAATAGGTAGTGGCAAACAGAATAACTGTGCTTTGTTTTAATCATTTGTTTGGTTTGGGTTAAATGCTATATTTAATATTATTTCTATCAAAGGATGGCGTCCCAGCCAAATTGCTGAAGGAAACTACTTCTTGTCATTGGCAACAAACTGACAATAAAGGACAAGTACAGGATACGTTTTGATTATAAAGACATCACACATGATCCGGACTGTATGCTTCCCTTCCTTTCCACAATACGGGGTTTCCAGTTATGACGTTACGACAACAGACTGCATCCCTTTGCGAAATAACGTTATCGGTTTAGGGCAAAGGAGGGCCAATCCATGATTTTTAACCTGGGCGGTATAGGGAATATTGCAAATTAACTGGTAAACTTAAATGAAACCATATGAATTTCCTTTCTCCATGGCTAAAAATATAATTCTTTGCAAAAGTTACAATTTTAAAGTTAAAATATCCTGAAAACCAACATCCCATAATGTGCAGTCTGCCCTCCCGTGCCATAAAGCGGCAAAGTCATTTCGCAAAGGGACGTCACTCTGTTGTCATACATCATAACTCAAAACCTCCATATTGATGCTGTGGTATTGAACAATTTAACAAAATCTCACACACTGTTGAAGGCCATCTGTAGCAGGATTAAAATCATAAGATTAATGTGTCTCAGAAAATGAAAATGAGATAACTACAACATTTAAAAATCTATTTGCTATTTTAGAAAATGATATGATAGGACGACGGATTGTTGACTTCTCCCTATTTCCTGTAAGTTGTTTAATGTGTGAAACATTTCTACATGGACTACAGTTAACGTATATAGACATGCATGATAATAGTTTATAGATTTGTAATGTAGTGAATAAGAACACTCCCTATCAGCAATGAAACTAGAAAAGATTGACTGGATATTGTTCCTCATAATACTTAAATTGAACTGTCCAGTCTGAAAGAGGAATGTTGTGTTTGTACACGGTCACTGAATGACAACAATGACTCTCACAAAAAACACTTCATTTCTCTATTTAGACTTTATGGCTTGACCTATAAAGGTATATTATTTATATATTTGAATGAAGAGTTTGTGGTGAACAAAAAAAATTAAAACCAAGTAGGATGCTTTTAGCAACACACAAATAAAGAGACATGGGTATATATAATTTAAACTAAGGTATTCTAGCATTATCAAAAAGCCAATGAACACTATGATAAACAAAGCACGCAATAATGCCAAGCCACAAGTACAGACAATACAAAGAAATTAAAGTGGAGGGAATAAATGTTACAAATAAAAATGGAAAGTTATGTGCATAAATGTGACACAATAAGCTAACAAATTGACAAAACAAGGAACTAAATTAAACAATGTACTTATGGCTAACTCAGTAGATACGAGATTAAATTCAGGCAATACAAATTGAATTTAACATTAATGAAACTGGGTTTGAATAATTTCTTTCAAAAGACAGATACATCATAACATGTACATGTATACAATACAACTTTGAGCAAATAAATATCATTTCTTCAAAACATCAAATCCCCGAATACAGAAAAATTAATTTCAGATGAATTTACCCTTTGGTTCGTTGGATTCCAGACCAAGGTAAAGAATGTAAGTACAGGCCTGTTTTTTGTTTAAACTTTAAATGGAATACAAAGATGGCATATCAAATATTTTATGTGTACGGCAAAGGATGTAGTTTTTGTAGAATTTTGAAACATCATTTAAAGTATCAAGCAGGACAGGGGACACAATTTTAAGGCTAAAAGATAACTGTTCACTTCCTTGTATGTAATCAGTACACATTCTCAACAAAGATGTCATCCTAGCTCGCCTGCTCATAACTTTCCCATTTATAAAAGCAACAACAGTACAAGGAAGTTACTTTGTGATCAGTACAAACAAACCAGTAGATTGATTTTTCTGTTCTCACTGTTTGTTATTTAGTCTCTTAAATATACCTTACCATTATTGTTTCATGGGAAAAATAGGATAATTCAACATGAAAAGTGCCAAACAGATGAGTCTGCTGCCTAATTCCACCCATATTTTTAGGAGGGGCTTACAACTGAGGTCCGATCAAGTTCTTGGAATTCTTGGAAAAGGCTGGTCTTAGTGGCAACAGAATTATTGCTACACTGTGTTATAGCTGTATAACGAATAGTTTGTTCCTTTCATAAGGATTTCACGTCCTACATGTACTTGGGTAATATGATGCTGTGCCCGCCCACTGGGTGAAGGAAACCACCAACGACAACATACAGACATTAAGAAGACAGAATACAACTACAGCACAAACAGATCAGCTTCCTGTTGTTCTCGTGCCCTCAGAGGGGCAACCTCTGAGGGCACGAGAACAACAGGGAGCTCCCGTCCAACAACCAGCTTTACCAATGGATGATAATCAACAGTCTGCCTATCTGAAGGTACAGTTCAGAAATGATATACACAAAGCCAGTCATTTGGATAAATTAAAGTATGTGGAATAATACAATCATGTAGCATCATCTATAAGAGCACACAGTTTTACTTAAACAGACCATCATATTTATCTTTGCTTATATTTCTGTTGAGAATGACTGAAATTGTTACCATCTTACCCAAATGTAAAATTCCCTTTGAGCTTAGTTCAAACTGGAGGAAAGTTTTGAAAACAAAATGTCAAGAATAATCAAAAACATGTTCAGCTTCAAATTCTTGATGTTGGATCTGATTGGTTAGCAGACTAGAAGCATCAACCAATGGGATGTTTCTTGTTGTACACAAAAATCTATACATAGATATGACATCAAATCAATTAAAACAATGCTAGTTAGGCACAGATTTGATAAATAAAGTTATAGCACATTATGATTTATAAGATAATAAAAATTTGAGGAGTTTCTGAAATTTGCTGGTACAGGCTATCACAATGGATGGGAATTCTTGAGTCATGGATCCAGCGGAAACAGTCTTACAGGATTTTGACGAAATATTAAAAGTTATTTCTATTCAGCCATGGTGAAGGGTGTGACTTGAAACATGAAGCAACGGTTACACACACGGACGGGCTTTGAATGGCCGAAGTGAGGCAGTGGCACCGCATTTGACGAGCAGCGAGAACAGTAAATCTGAAAAGAAACAAAGTGTTATATTTTTGTTGTAGAGAAAATTTTCTGTGCTGTCTACACCAGGATATGAACTGAGGTTTCTGGCTAACAGAGCCAGCACTCTTTATATAGACATAGCATTTGTAAAAGGGGTGGGTATAAAATCTAAATGTTATTCAAACCAGTTTTGGCAGTCCAAGTAAATATATGTTTAAGAATATATGCTTGAGAAAGATGTTTGAATCTCTAATTAACCAGACGTTGTTACCAATAAAGCTTTGTTTAGAAATTACCAAACACCAAATATTTTCAACATAACCCAAATGGTTAAGGGAATAATAGTATGTCTAGACTAAGACGTTAAATTGTATTTATTATCATTTTGGGATTTACAGAGGACGATCCCCACATCTTTCTGGGATTAACAGAGGACGATCCCTACGTCTTTCTGGGATTTACAAAGGACGAACCGAATGTCTTTCTGGGATCAACAGAGGACGATCCCCATGTCTTTCTGGGATTAACAGAAGACGATCCCCACGTCTTTCTGGGATTTACAAAGGAGGAACCGAATGTCTTTCTGAGATTTACAGAGGACGATCCCCATGTCTTTCTGGGATTTACAGAGGACGATCCCCACATCTTTCTGGGATTTACAAAGGAGGAACCGAATGTCTTTCTAAGATTTACAGAGGACGATCCCCATGTCTTTCTGGGATTTACAGAGGACGATCCCCATGTCTTTCCGGGATTTACAGAGGACGATCCCCACATCTTTCTGGGATTTACAGAGGACGATCCCCATGTCTTTCTGGGGTTTACAGAGGACGATCCCCATGTCTTTCTGGGATTAACAGAGGACGACCCCCATGTCTTTCTGGGATTAACAGAGGACGATGCCCACGTCTTTCTGGGATTTACAAAGGAGGAACCGAATGTCTTTCTGAGATTTACAGAGGACGATCCCCGCATCTTTCTGGGTTTTACAGAGGTTGATCCCCTGGTCTTTCTGGGATTTAATGAGGACAATACCCTCGTCTTTCGAGGATTTACAGAGGATGGTCCCCATGTCTTTCTGGGGTTTACAGAGGACGATTCGCATATCTTTCTTCGATTTACAGAGGACGATTCGCATAACTTTCTGGGATTTACAGAGGACGATTCGCATATCTTACTTTGATTCACAGAGGACGATTCCCACATCTTTCTGGGATTTACAGATGACGATCCCCACGTCTTTCTGGGATTTACAGACGACGATCCCTACATCTTTCTGGGATTTACAGAGAACGATCCCCACATCTTTCTGGGATTTACAGATGACGATACGATCCCCACATCTTTCTGGGATTTACAGAGGACGATCCCCACCTCTTTCTTTGATTTACAGAGGACAGTCCTCACGTCTTTCTTGGATTTACAGAGGATGATCCCCACATCTTTCTGGGATTTACAGATGACGATCCCCACATCTTTCTGGGATTTACAGATGACGATCCCCACCTCTTTCTTGGATTTACAGATGACGATCCCCACGTCTTTCTGGGATTTACAGATGACGATCCCCACATCTTTCTGGGATTTACAGATGACGATCCCCACATCTTTCTGGGATTTACAGAGAACGATCCCCACATCTTTCTGGGATTTACAGAGGACGATCCCCACCTCTTTCTTTGATTTACAGAGGACGATCCTCACGTCTTTCTTGGATTTACAGAGGATGATCCCCACATCTTTCTGGGATTTACAGAGAACGATCCCCACATCTTTCTAGGATTTACAGAGGACGATCCCCACCTCTTTCTTGGATTTACAGAGGATGATCCCCACATCTTTCTTGGATTTACAGAGGATGATCCCCACATCTTTCTGGGATTTACAGAGGATGATCTTTCTAAGATTTCCCCCAGGACAAACCTCACATTTTTCAGGGATTAGCAGAGGAAGATCCCCATATATGATGGGGATCATCCCTGCAAGGATGATGTGGGGATCATTCACACAAGTTCCCAGGAAGATTTGCCTTGTCAATACTGTAAAATGTGTAAATACTCACTTTTCCACAGTTTCTACAATGATGTCTTCTCTTGAGCATAGTGAACGGAGCCGTACAGGAAGAGCAGCGAGGGGACTCCTCATCAGGCACCCATTGGGGAGCTTCTGTAAAATAAACAGAAGAATTCCAGAAATTGACAGAATTTTTTGTTTGATTGGTGTATATTGTCATACTTAACACTGTTCATAGTCTAATATAGGTAGATAACTGAGAGGAAAACCCAATTATGTATAAAACGAAAATACATCTATGTGCCTATGGCAGATAATACTGAGTGTGGATGAGGTCATAACTTTCTAGCTGTTGACCAAAAGGGATTGTCCCACACTGTCACTTAAGTTGTGACCATTGATAGTCACCTGCAGCAACATGCATTCTCTTTCATTCTCCCTTAAACTTACCGTCAGATGACCTTGGCCTTCTATTTGAACTTTGACCTTGATCATTACTGGGACCATCTGCTCCTGAATTTGATGGAAGAAATGACCTTGATTGTGGACTTCCAGCAGCTGCAAGGTCATCAGCCAGAATAAGTGGTTCAGAACAATTCAAATCAAACACAGACTTAAGAATGTTCCGCAAATCACTGGCATAGTTTGTCTGTAACTGATCAGCCACACCTGGAAATTAAATGAAAAGCTATCATTTATAAATGTTTTATCCATTTTTCAAAGGTTATGGTAACGGGGATGAGGTCACATTATTTGACCTAAATTAAAACATCCCTTTATATTATCTGAGACAAAAACGAGCCTGTGGAGGTCACGTTACTTTGCCCGAAATACATACAAAATGCCTGTGGATGAAGTTGCATTATTTTAAATAAATTTTTTTAGATTGATTGGTGTTTTACACTGTTCTCATAGGTATTTCACTTATATGATGGCAGTCGGTGTATTCCAACAATAATTGACACTAGTACAACCAAGATGTGAAGCATTTCCATAATGAAAAGAAAAGACAGCATTGCTACTCTTCAAACAAAATGCCCTTAGCCAGAAGACAACTAGAATACAAAGACGTTGGGGAAGACGTCATAGTATTTTATCTGAAATACAATGAACCTGTGCATAAGGTCACGTTATTTTACCTGAAATACAGACAAAGAGCCTGTGAATGAGGTCACTACTGCTCCTAAATCTTGACCTGGCTTCATTGCGGGAAGCTAACTCTGCAGCTTGTATAGCCAGAGCTATCTCCTCATCATCATGGCACTCGGAGTTATAGGAACTGGTTTCACTGCTGGCGCAACTGAAAATACAAACATATAAAATTAGGTAAAAATGTGATTTATGTCATTTATGTGGACTAAAAAAAGCACCCGCTAATTATTCAGTGAAAAAAAAAAAAATAGGTGGCACAGACTGGAGGGCAGGAGGCGTATATACCGGCATTTGCACATTCAAATCACACACATAAATAAATCTAGCAAATTTTATCTGGCTATAAAATTTTAAAAATTAATTTAGAAGTGATGTTTTAACCCAAGGAATTTTGAATTTTCTACACAACACAGATTATGCATCAGTTAACAGTATTTTCGTTATTTTGGGATAACTCTTTCTAAGTTTTGAACAGATTCTAGTTCAGAAAATTTTGCAGGTTGAAACCCATCCGGAAATCGAACCCACGACCCTCAGAGTTAGGCACCGAATTGCCAGCCACCTAGACCACTCAGCCACCCGGCCTTCTGCAAAAATAGAAGGTTAGTCAGCTGGAGTCTAGATAGCGGAGATTCACTACCCCTCTGATAGGAGAGTGATGCAGCTCCCAAAGCTGAAAGCAATGAATAATTTTCGTGTCTTTTAGAAAGCGATGATTAACAGTTAATCTGAAAAAAGAAATGCATAGCACAAACGTGATTATTTAATGACCTCAGTACATTTGAGGACTCTCGATTGGGCCGCCCAAAAATGAATTAAATTGTTAGTTAATGACACAGGTGTCACTGCAAGTTATAAGGAAGTTGGAAGAGTATCAGAATTATCTCCGTTATGTCATCACTTTCGAACTGGTTTACCTCAATTTATTAGAAACGTTTCCTTACCTTTCTCGGTCCCAGTCACAATCACTGCTAACACTTGAACCAGATCTGCAGCTTGAACAACTAGATGTGATGCTGTCTGGTGCATACCGCAGAGCTTGTATCCGTGGCACCTCCAAGTACTCCCCGGACAGTGGCTCTTCTCTCTCCTGAAGCCCTGATTTACCCCCCTTTAGTTTATCAAATGTGCGTGTGGGTGTTGAGGAATGACCACCAGTTTTTTGAGACTGTATAGTCGAGCCTCCAAGCTTTGATCCATTTGGCTTAGGATCATTGGGCTGAATTTGATCTGAATAAAGATCCTTACCATCCGTAGCCGCCTTGTTTGAAAAATGAGAATGGTCCATTTGGAGTTCTCGCTTTGGACTGGGTGAGTTTTCCTGCGGCCCACTCGATGAACTCTGCCTAGTCTCCGCCTCAGGACAGGCAGATATTTCATCCGAATGATGAACAAGTGTCCCACTATCAGACAGAGTCCCACTACTTGCATTATCAGAGTCACTGTTATCAGACGAAGCACCACACACAGAAATTTCTGGAATTGTACAATTTGACATATTGTCCGAGTTAATATCCACCATGCCAGCAGCACCTTCAATATCACCACAGCTCTGCTGTAGGGAACAAGCACATGGTTGGTTATTGTGTTCAAGGCTATTTGAGTGAGAAGCGGGACAGATTTTGGGGTTTCTAGCGATGCTCTGTGGATCTTTTTCTTTTCGCTCACTGTCACTTTCTATTGCACCATTACTATCACAGTATATGCTTTGGTTTGAACTTGAATTTGGATCATTTTCCAAAAACACTGAATCGTCTCCTGAAATATTTCTCAACTTGAAATCATGATGGTGTTGTTGAGAATTCTCAGGATTATTATCTTGAGCAGTGTCAGTGGTGTTATCAGAGAGACTGGTGTTTTCACTGTGCATGCCCGAGTCACTGCTGTCCTGGTGGTTCATACAGGCAGGGGAAGATGAATCTCCTTCCATAAATTCCTCCAGACGCTCCGTTTCAGGAGAGCTCAGCGAGTGCGTCTGGGCCACTATTGTAACTATCGAAGGCGACTGGCTCATGTGACCTAAACTAAAGCGTTCATCTTCTTGTATTGGAGTAACTGGACTTCCAGAATTAGGGGTGTGCACTATTATCGGGCTTTCTAATCCTAGCGGACTAACTCTAATATTAGAGTCATTTTGGTTTGATGAAGTAAAAGAAGAGCTGCCACCTTCTGTCTGAATCGCTTCAATGTCTGCCCCAGCTAAATCTGGGGCGGAGGTTTCCATGGTTGATTTGGCCCCCAACGGTTGATCTTGACTGCACAAAGCCTTCTCCAGAGTTGACAATTCTTCCTTATTCAGAGTATATAGTAGTTCACTGAAATTATTTTTATAAAATTGATTTATATTGTTTTAGTAGGAAATTACAAAATCTTTAAATCAGCTTATGTAACAGCAATATTTTTAATTGAACAATATTGTTAAGTGAATTTTGATTACAAAGTTATAGATAAAGAAAGAATTGTTTGTTTGTTTGTTCCACAAAGCGTTCTTGGCCTAAGTTCACGTTTGTTGTCATCGTGACAAAGGCTGAAAGTTTATTAAGGTCAACATAGGCTAGGATAACTGTGTGGAACAATTCCCAGGACTTGATATATGGATCAGCTATATAAGATAAAACCCGTGTAACTAAGCAAAAAAAAAGGATAATGTAAAACTCCAAAACATTAATCCAGGTTTGTGTCAAATCCAAGAACTACAAATGATAGTCAACAGAAATCAAAAAATTTAACTATTATAGAAAGCCAATCAAGGAAAAAATCAAGACAAGATTAACCTAATACCAGCTTAGTAAAGCTTGACAATGTTTTTTTACTCATCCAAAAAAATTGGCAAAACTTTCAACAGAAAATCTTACCGGATTTTAAACAGAAGTGTCTGGAAGGGTCTAAACATCTCTGGCATGTTCAGAGGATCGTTGTCTGGGTTTAATGGACCCTCAGGGTAAATCAGCAAACCACTGTTGACAAGGGATAGCACATCAATAGTGAATTTTAGATACAAATCATCAGCAGTTTTCTGAGTAAAATCATCAGTTTGTTAACTTGGTAATTTAGTTTGTCTTCTTTAAAGTGAAACAGGAAGATATGAACAGAACCACTAGCAGTCATCATAATTTTTCATTTACTTTTTTTGCATTGTAAACATGTGTAACAAACAGTGACATTGCATATTCCATGTTAGACCTGCCAAATCTAGAAGGAATTCATGTGTAAATACCTTTCTTCTCATTTTGTGAATTTTTGTGTAAAGCATAGAAAAGAATATATATTCTGTGTGCATTTTGATGGCCTGTTGGTGTATTTAACATAAATTGTGTACAAAATACTCCAGAATACACCAGGTCTGCCATGGACTTGTTCTGAGTTTGCTAAACCTGGGAAACAAAACAGTAAGGCACTATAATCTCAGTGAAATCCCCATGCCTGTTATTAGACAGTAAAGTAAGGCTTAAACAACCATACAATGGAAAGTGTTTTACTCAGTTGGCAATGTTATGTTTCACCATTGCTATAAAAATTTTGTTTGATTGGGGTTTAACGGCGTATGAAATTCTGTAGGAGTTCACTTGAAACATTTGGTCTCTGCCCAGAATAATATTGATTGATCAATCCCACTATTATACAGCTTTGAAAAGGTCTTCTATTTACTTTTTTTAGTCGGTTTGTTTGTTTGATTGGGGTTTAACGTTGTACTCAAGGGTATTTCACTTATATGACAACAACAGGATGCAATACAGACACCACAAACAGATTGTCTTTTTGTTCCCCTTTAGCTCTGAGAGCACCAGGTCATAAGCTCCCTCCAACCACACGCTGCTTTTTTTTTTGGGGGGGGGGTCAAATATTTATTTTGCTTATACAAACCAAAAATGATCTAAATTGATTCTACTTGTACTGTCTTCAGGTTTTGTGTTTATGTTTATTATCACAGGTTTCATTTTCAAACCATAATCTAGAATTGACCAATCAGGAATTTGTGTTGAGCACAAAAATGGTGAAAATGTAATTACCAATGTATCTTTTTTCTGGTAATGTTACAGCCAGATAAAGCCTAGCAAAAACAAATTTGACTAATTTTGGATTATTTAACTTACCAGACAATAGCTAGACGTGGTATTGTAAACATGAGAGCAGGATCATAATCATCTATCATATCTTGAGTTAATAACTCTACTCCCAAAGATCTGAAAAAATAATTTGGTTAAAAGTATTGTACTCATGTATCAAAATTTTAACATAATTGTACCAACAGGGCCAGGGTCACTACTTTTATATTATAAAGATTGAAATATATTACGGATTCATTTGTTTTAAAGAATTGAGTATCATAACTGAAGAAATATTACCTTTGGACTGTTTCAGAGAAGAGCACGATGACCTCTTGAAGAAGGTCATACTCTCTCATTGTTTTCACTGGTACCATAGCACTCACATAGCTGTAACAAAATGAATGTATTTAGTTTATTTTTATAAATTTGCTAATTAAAAATTAAGCTTTGTTTTGTCCTGCACATTTTTACTATTTAAAAGGTAAGACAATATGGCCATTTTTAAGACAAGTTCTTTTTATTATTAGTAGAAAGTTAATACAATCATATGAAATGTGCTGGGCTCTGTTAAATACTTTTCTATTTTTCCAAAATTAAATATATTACGTTTTATGCCACTCAAGGGCCCGTATTATACAGCTAGAAGTACCTCAGTTCACCTAATTTGTTTGTTTGTTTGTTTGATTGGTGTTTAACGTTAGACTTAAGGGTATTTCACTTATATGATGAAGGATTGTCCACTTCACACTGTACACAGCCTTATTACCAAAACCGTGAAGAAACCTTGTAAAGACCACCCCCCGACCCCCCATTGCGGGAGTCACAATATGTGACTCGCTCATATACCTGATGGCTGGAAGGCGGACTCGAACCCGTGATTAGTTCACATAAAGCTGGTGGCAAAGACAGGTTAGTATTGCTAGTGATTATATGTTACTACACGTACATTAAGTTAAATAAAATATTATCGTGTGGAATTTCCTGAGATAGTTAGTTTGCAATTTTCTCATGGGCACACACATTTTCCTTTGATCACAAGCTAATCTAATTAGCATACACAAGGATATTTATTAAATTTTATTCTTTATTTATTTAAATAGGATCAGCCAGTGGCCCTGAGAGAAATAACCAACAATCATTTAGATGCTGCCAATTGTTTGGAATCACAGTATTTCAACAAAATCATGATAGGTGCAAGGGCTTAGACAGACACCCGTCCAAATGGAAACCCTGGAATGAACAATTGCCTCATTTGGACCCAGTTTAATATATGAAAAGTGAAGAAAACTGGCCATTTTGGACACCCTACTTCTGATTTCTGGCTACCCCCCTGGATAGGTGTCCAGTTAAAATGCAGTCAACATGTGTTGGGAGCAAGGTGTCAAACAACAAAGAGATTTATTTACCTTAGTTCAAACTCCGCAAACAATTTGTCAAAAATAACTAAAGCTTCTTTTATCTGAAAATATATTTAAAGAAGAATAAAAAAGATATTAACACAAGGAGAAAAAAAAAGACTATTTAAAAAAAGAAAAAACTGTAAACTTTAAAATTTACCAAATAAAGTCATCAAATTGTGTGAAAAGAAGGTAACAAGTAGGGTGCCTAGAAAAACATAATCAATTTTAAGGAAGATGTCAACATAACTACTCGTTCTCTAAAGAAACACTTTCTTATGAAATTTTTATAAAATGTAGCAGTGAACATTAGTTAATTTGCATTTCCATTCACAAATCACAAATTTATATACAAGACTGAAGAAGTTGATGTATTGGTTTTATTATCTGCATAAAGAATTGAAAAGAGAAAGATAACAATGCTTTATAGATTTTTGACTTGACTTGGTTTCTAAAGTGTTGGTTTCCCTATAGATTACAGGTACCTGCAATGTTTCCAAGTACACCGGTCAATAAATTTATTATTCTTAATGTTAAAAGATATCCGAACTGTCCCTTACCCTATCGGTGTAAGAGTTGATATTCTTCAGGCACTGGTCTCTCAGTATAGCTCTCAGACTGTCCAGGTTCTTGGTAAGTGCTCGAGCTAAGGGCCTCATACTTGAACTCTCTACCTCTCGATTCATTATACTGGACCCAGCAGCCAGGCACTATCAAAACACACAGGCATTAGTATAGGAAAGAATTTGATTGGGGTTTTATGTCATACTTAATATATTTCACTTATTGGATGGTGTGGTGTTCCAGCTGAGAAGGTGAATTGTTTGTTTGATTGGGGTTTAATGTCGTACTCAAGGGTATCTCACTTATATGACAACATGCCAGCTCAATGGGCGAAGGAATTCACCTTGACACCACTGGTAACAAACAAAGACAGGACGAGACAATTATAGGACAACAACAGGATGCAATACAGACACCACAAACAAATCGGCTTCCTGTTCCCCTTTAGCTCTGAGAGTACCAGGGCAACATGAAGCTCCCTCCAACAGCCTGCGAAAGGAATTCATCCTGGACATCAACGGCCGAGCTGCCTACAGTACGGTACTCTATTAGAATTTAATGTATTTCCTTAAAATATGTGAATTGTTTTCCTACTACATAGCATAGCGATTTGATTTCTATGAGTATTTCAATGGCCTATTGGTTTATTCAACATATTTATAAATTATGTGTACAAAATACTTCAGTATACACCAGGTAGCCAGATCTGTAATGGCAATGATGATAAGACGATTGCAAGAAGCAATACAAAAATACCACAAACAGGTGTGTTTTTTGTTGCCTAATGGCTTGCACATGTAGAGCAACAAGGCAACAAGACCTTTCCCTAATTGCCCACTATATAAAAAGGGCCAAAATTAAACCACATATGAGTATAAGTAAAATATTTTCATAATCTGCATATACAGAAAATTTATGTTTTAAAAAAACCAAAAAACAAAAAACTTTTGTTGGAACTCTTAACACAAAGTGATAATCATGCCATTCTTTCATACAAAGCCTCTTGTTTGAATGGAACGGATTGGACGGAAGATGAGACGAGGAAGTGAATTTGCATAACATACACATTCTCATGAAAACTTTCCTTTTGAAAATTGCATAATGTTGCGTGATGTGTGAACAGTTTATTTCAACTGTATCATAATAATTGTGAGTGCCTTGACAAACTCACAGGCAATTTAATACTAACATGATAAATCTGGACTATAGACAGATAAAATAGTTCTATGTATTGTGATTTACAAGTAACATGTATCTGGTTATTAACTTTGTCCATTTAACATAGAGGTTCAACAACAACATACACAAGACAAATTCGTTATAATAGTGCAGTAGGCCTGGGGCTATTTTGTTACATTTAACAAACCAGGATAAAATACAGAAAAGGCATGTCTTAGTTTCATTCTATATTTAAAATGAAGTATTAAAAATGTGGGTTGTGGTGTGACAATTCATCCCGTGATAATGTACAGACAAACTGAGAGGCTCCCCCATCATATGACTGTAATTCACTTTTAAATATTAAAGGGCATACAAAAAAAAATGTATGTAATATTCTCTTAACAATACAATGGTTACATAGTGCATTATGTAAATTGATTAAAAGTGGTTATAGACGAGTTATATTTACGTAATTGGTGTCTATTTACGGTTAATTTCTTCTTTTGGCGAGATGTCAACCCAAAGGGAGAAGGTTTGTTTGTTTGATTGGTGTTTAACGTCGTACTCAAGGGTATTTCACTTATATGACGACGGATTGTCCACTTC